>JARHVA010002814.1:2332500-2346025 GCA_037957365.1 Torreya grandis
AGAACATATTGATAAAAAGTGGGTTGGGAAGACTGATTAGAATCAGCCTCTCTTAGGCAAATTCTAACATAACTTTTATGCGGCTATTAGAGGGAACCTTGACATGCTAGGTGTTGGTTATGTTATCAAATATCGTGATAAATATCTCATTAGAGTAATGTATAATAAATTACTGGATGGTTATAATAATGAATCAAAGTCTTACCACAACCTTTATGGGGGACTAATTGAATTTTTATAGAAGGGGACTTCATGGTAATCATTTAGGCATTATATAACATGAACGTGAGATCCTAAAATTTATAAAATATCCTATGTAGGTCCAAAGAATGTATTACCACAACCTTAGAATAGGAGGCTATTCATTTATTTCATGAGGCCTACTAGGTGGGGAATGAATTAGCTAACAAAGGCTTTTATCAAATCACAGATTTAATTAGTGACAATCATTAGGAGGATTGGGATGTGATGCTATCCATTTAATGTAAAGTGTGTGACCACTTAGATTAATGGATTATAATGAATTGTGGGAGGTGTCTATGTGGGAGATGTCCCTTTCAAGTTTGATGTTAGGGAATTCATTGCATCATGTTATTAGCATGGCTATTTGAGCTTGATAGGGACCGATTTTTAAGATTTTTAACCTCTAAAAAAAGGTGGTATCTATTTTATTAACATGAACCAAATGCTTAAAATGGATTTGAGTGAGCTTCCATCATGTGTCTTCATGGTTAAGAGGTAGATGGCCTTTTTGGGTCACATATCTGATGACAAGATAAAACATATCTTCGTTATCTTGATTGGTAATATAATGAAAGAAATTAAGGAGGTAATGGAATTTATCTTTCTAGAAAATTTGTACTGGGTGAAGTTAAATTCCTTAGTTACTTTGGCTTTTATGTAAAATTTCATTCTTTCATCTAAGGATAAAATTCTAATTATGGATGTCTCTTAGAGATTTATTTGGGAAGGATTTAGGGTGGGTATAGAAGTTGTTGTCATGATTTTTGAGCTATAGGGGTAGGGTCTAAAGGAATTTCTATGTTTGGCCTTTTCTAGACTCACCCCTTTCAAATCTTTGCATGATTTAGATGATTGTTATGATAATCTCCTCATTCACATTGAGGAGCTATAAAATTGTTTGAAAAATGTAGGTCCCTCTAGGTTTAAGGTGTCTTTATTGGACATTAGAGCATTGTGCTCTCCTTCAACATCTATGATGGTATCCTAATAGGGTTTTTAATTTATATTTATTATTGGTGGTGAAAATACTCTCATGTATTTATGGAATTGTAATTTTAATGTCATAATTATCTCCAAATTTTATGGGTGAGGGACCTATTACCAAGCTTATGGTGGTCTTGACTCACATGCAATGTAGACTAGTATGTATGCAAGAAACCTCAATCTTTGGAGGGAAGATAATTGTAGACTAGGATGGCATGGAAAAATGTAGGTAGAAAGTATCTAGGGTGAAGGGTCTAGAGGTGGATAATGAAATCAATACACCAATTGGTTCTTTGGGAATGGAGGTAGTGGTGATGATTGGTGCTGAGGACATGGTCTAGGATGGAGGTGGTAGGGTGGAAATTATTAGGGTAGGTTTGTAGTTTATGGATAGAATTTTGGTAGTTTTCATGTCGATAGCATGTTTCTAGTGGTCTTTTTTTTTTTTTTTTGGTTTCTTAGTTTGTTGGTCTGGTGGGGTATCTTCTTTTCACTAATGTGGTTACATTTGGATTCCCTATTATTATAGGCTTTGTAATCTAGGTTTTTTTTTAAATAAAATGGGTAAGGGAGACTATAACTCTTTATTAATTAATAAAAAACACTAAAAATAGTAATTAATATTTGTTTAAATTAATATCTTTTTGTAAAATTAGCATTTTATAATGAGTAAACATTTGTATCATATTGAAATCAAAATTGGTGGTTGTCTAGGAAATAGGAACGTTTTATTAATAATATTTTCTTAACATATAGTGGGAAATGATATGATATTGTTTGAATATTGATAAAATTTAAAAGATGTGAAAAATGAAATATATGTTTTATTTTATTTTCCTTCTTAAAATATCATATGTTTTTTTATATATAATGAATATAAACTAATTATAAAATATTAGGTTAATTATGTTTTCCTTCCTAAAAGTTCATATGGTAAATATATGAAGTTGAGGATAACATTGTAAATATAAAGAATTCAACTCTTATAATTGAAGATAAGGAAGCTTAGGATAATATTATAAATATGTAGACTTTAAATTCAAAACTTACAATTGAAGATATATAATTTGACAAAAATATTGTAAATATGAAAATTTTAACTCTTATAATTGAATAAAAATAAGTCGAGGAAAATATTATGAATATACAGACTTCAAATTCAACCAATATAATTAGAGATAAGTATTTTGAGGACAATATTTTAAATATTCAATATTTAACTCTTATAATTTAAGATAAATAAGTTGAGTACAATGTTGAAAATATGCAAACTTCAACTCTTATAATTGCATATACAAAATTGTTAATCATATACATGAATGGAGTCCCTATTTTTCATTTCTATATAGTAATATGTAAGGATTATTTGATTTAAAAAATCCATGAATAAGTGGAATTATTCAAAAATTCTTTATATGTTTCATGTGGCTTATGGTCCATGATGGAGAAATACAACTTGGGTACATCAATCGTGTTGAATATGGAACTTGTTTCAACACCCCTAAGGTAAAAATAAAATTACCAAGGTAATTTTAACACGTAATTTTTACTTTCACAAATTTTGAGGTGTATTTTTAAGTATGATAACCGCTTCCCACATTTATGGCACATTTTATGGAGAAGTGGGTAAGGTGTTGAGAGAATCAGGGGATTATGTTTAGCTTGGCTAGTTGTAGCCTCCCTTATTTGGTGGGGATATGTTTATCTCCATGGTATGGTGAATTTTTCAAGGGATTTTGGAAATTAAAAATAGGGGTGAGGGGAAACACAATAATCATTACATTTTGCATCTCATTTTGAGCTTTGTATTCTCTCTTTAGTTAGTGTGATCAGGTTTGAGGTGTAGCTTAGCATCTCAAGAATTCTAGTGTGGATTTGGGTTGGATAAATTTATCTCTATGAGAGGTTTATTGTTGAGAGTTGTCTTTTACTCTTGTTTATAATATTATAGAGATATTCTTGTTGGATGTAGCCCAAATTGGGTGAACAACGTTATATCAATGTTATGTGTGTATTTGCTTAGATTTGAATTTTATTTCATTTATCTCTACTACTATGATTTTGAGGAATGAATTACATGTTACATGTTATTGTATAATTAATCACTTATTCCTAATAACTAGTATCAGATCTAGATTTAGTGGTTTCACTAAAGTGGTGAATCATAGGGAAAGATATTAGCTTGAGTGGGAGCTATTAACAATAATGGTAGATATAGAGTTGAAAAATTCAATGGGTAAAATTTTGGATTGTGGAAGATGGAAGTGGAGGATTACTTGTTTCAAAAGGATCTTCATCACCCTTTTATTGGGAAAGCAAGCCAAGCTTTAAGATCAGGTAGATTAGAATTTACTCGATAACAAATCACTGGGATCCATACAATTGTGCCTTGCATCTTTAGTTGCCTTCAATATTTTAGAGGAGATGACCACATTTGTTCTGATGAAGAAATTAGGTGAGTTATATGAAATACCCTTTTCCTCTAATAAAATATTTTCAATGAAAAGGTTATTTAATATGAAAATGTCTAAAAATGGTTTTGTAGCTGATCATTTGAATGATTTTAATATGGTTGAGAGTATGCTAACTTTTTTTGGTATTAAATTTGAATATGAATTTAAGGCTTTATTGATTTTTTGATCCTTACCTAATAGTTAGGATAGATTGGTTATGGTTGTGAGTAATTCTATCCCTAATAATGGAAGTTTAAAGTTTGAGGATGTTATAGGTGTGATTCTTAGTGAGGAAATGTGAAGGAAGAGAAATAGGGAATCATCTTCAGGGAATTCTTTGATGATGGACACTAGAGGGAGACAAAAGTATAGAATAAAAATAAACTATGGAAATTCAAAGGGTTAGGGAAGATCTAAATCTAGAGCCAATATGGTGTGATGGCACTGTGGGAAAAGTGGACACATAAAGAAGGAATGTTAGGAACTTCAAGACAAGAAGACCAATCATGAGGAGACCAAAGAGGTAAATATGATAATAGGTATTATTATTTAGGATGTTTTACTTCTTTCCTTGGATAATGTTTATAAATCTTGGGTATTATATTCAAGGGCTTCTTTTCATGCCACCCCTCATAGGTACCATTTTACTGATTATGTTAAAGGAGATTTTTGACATGTTTATCTTGGTGATGATGAACCATGTAGTATAGAATGTAAATGTAATGTTTAGCTAAATATGTAGAATTGGAACACATGGATACTAAAGGATGTTAGACATGTCCCACAATTAAGGTAAAATCTAGTAGTAGTAAGGTAGTTAGATAGTGAGGGTTGTTTGGTGTTGTTTACCATAAACCCTAGGAAAGGTGCTCTTATGGTTGTGAGAGGTAAGAAAGTTATCACTTTGTATTTGAATAGTATTGTTAATCATTATAATATAATTAATACATATGGAGAGGCAAATTTGTGGTACTACAGGCTCATTCATATGAGCTCAAAGGGCATGGAGATATTGAAATACCAGTTGCCCAAATTGAAACAAGTTGATTTAGACTTATATGATGATTGTGTGTATGGGAAGCAAAAGTGAGTTAGGTTCTTGAGGGTTGGACCTACAAATAAGGAGAATAATTTGGATCTAGTTAGCTTGGATGTGTGGGGGCCAGCTCAAGTATCTTCTATTGGTGGTTTAAATTATTGTGTTATATTTATTGATGATGCAACTAGGCAAGTTTGGTCTTATTAAATTAAGAATAAATTTGATGTATTTGAAAAATTCAAGAGATGGAAAGATTTGGTTGAGAACGAAACAATTCTCAAGTTGAAATGTCTTAGGTCAGACAATGGAGGTAAGTATTGTAACAAAGAATTTGATTATTATTATTCACAGAATGGAATTCATAGGCAAAGGATGGTTCCAATAATGCCAAAGGAGAATGGAGCGTCAGAGAGGATGAATAGGATAATCATGTAGTGTACTAGGAGAATGAGGTTATATGTAGGGCTAACCCTAATGTTTTGGTGGAAATAGTTAGCACAGTGGTATATCTAATTAATAGAGGACCTTCAGTGCCTTTAGATGAAGCATAACTGAGGAAGCTTGATCTAGTAAGAAAATTATTTTTTCCCTGGGGTCTTTGAATGTGAGAATTTTTTTCATGTTTCCAAGAAATATAGGACCAAGTTAGAGGCTACGTCTAAGAGGTGCACCTTTATTGGTTATGGTGAGTATGACTTTGGTTTTTGGTTTTAGTGTCTTAGAGATAATAAAATATTTTGGTCTAGGGATGTTATCTTAACATAAAAATTCATGTATAAGGATTAGTTTTCGAAATAGGATCAAAAAGAGTACAAAGTTTTGGATGGTATTATGAATGGTAAGGTGTCCAAGGAGATAGCTCAAGAACCTCACACACTGGAACCCCAAAATCTTGTAGTAAGGTCTTCTAAGTTAAGAAGAGCTCTTAAAAATTTTCCCTATCTTTGAGTTATTTTGACTTATTGATAGTGGAGAACTAGAATGTTTTTTAAGAAGTAATGTAGAAAAATTCTAGGAAGAAGTGTAAGTAAGACATGGAAGAGGAACATAGTTCTCTCATGGAAAACCAGACATGGGATTTGGTGAAGCTACCCAAGTGCAATAGAGCATTGTAGAACAAGTGGGTATATAAAATCAAAGAAGAGGATGGAGGAAGGAAAAGGTACAAGGCCTAGTTGGTGGTCAATGTGTTTTCATAGAAGAAAACTATTGATTTTGATGATATGTTTTCTCCTATTGCTAAGATGAATTCTATTACAACTATGCTTGGTATAGTTACAGCATAGGATTTTCACATAGAATATTTAAATGTGAAGAATACATTCTTTCATGGTGACTTGGATGAGGATTATATATGGAGTAGCCATAGGGTTATGAGGTTGAAGGAAAGGAGAAATTGGCGTGTAAACTAAAGAAGAGCTCGTATGGCCTCAAACAAGCTCCATAATAATGGTATAATAAGTTTGATAGTTTTATGTTGGAATAGGGTTACTTCAGATGTCATTATGACCATTGTGTGTATGTCAAGAGATTTGAGGATGGTAATTATATTATCCTATGTTTGTATGTATATGACATGTTGGTTGAAGGAAAGAACATGTAGCATATTCAATTACTCAAGAAGCAGCTTGGTGATTCCTTTTCTATGAAGAATTTGGGTGTAGCAAATCAAATCCTTGGTATGAGGATAACTCAGGATAGGAAGGAAAGTAAAATTATCAAGGTAATTTTAACATGTAATTTTTACTTTCACAAATGGTGGGGCATTATTTTTAGTATGCTAACCACTTACCACTTTTTTGGAAGCTTTTATAGAGAAGTGGGTAAGGTGTTGAGAGAATCAGGGGATTATGTTTATCCCAGGGGGTTGTAACCTCCCTTATTTGGTGGGGATATGGTTATATCCATGATATTGCATATTTTTCAAGGGATTTTGGAAATTATAAATAAGGTGATGGGAACACATTAATAATTGGATTTTGCATCTAATTTTGATCTTTGTATTCTCTCTTCGATTGGTGTGATTGGGTTTGAGGTGTATCTTAGCATCTCAAGAATTTTAATGTGAATTCAAGTTGGATAAAGTTATCTCTATGAGAGGTTTTTTATTGAGAGTTGTCTTGTACTCTTGTTTATAATATTATAGAGAGCTCCTTGGTGAATGTAGCCCATATTGGGTGAACCACGTTATATCAGTGTTATGTGTGTATTTTCTTAGATATGAATCTTATTCCATATGTCTATTATATTTTGATTTTGAGAAATTAATTTTGTGTTACATGTTATTGCATAATTAATCAATTATTCCTAACAAATTGAAGACTTGGGTAAGGATTTGTACAAATTAATTTCATTTTTTTTGAATGATCTCAAGATAATTATTTTAATATTTAAAAAAAAGAATCCAAAAAACCATCCAAAATAATTTATATCTTAAGTCTATTAATAAGGTTTATATAAAAATATCCAAGTATTTAAGATGATACAAATATAGTAATTGTTGGTGGATCTATCCAAAAGTGTATATATGTTTATGTTAATAATTGGATAGTTGAAAAAAAGTAAAAAAATTCTAAATAAATACATATCAAAACTTCATAAGACTTTGAAATATACTATACTATTTCTAAAATATACTATACTATTTCAATGTTATTAACTTTTGTGAATTTAGAAGTTAAGGAAATTATTTAGTGTTTGATATGGATTATAATATTTAAATGTTGTATATTTAAATATTTTTAACAATTATAAATTATATTTATATCACTAAAACTATAAGGTTTTATATTTTATATTAATTTTTATTCCATTCCATTATGCCATATGAATTATTCATCAATTTATATATCGTGACAAGATCTACTAACCCCAAATGTGATATGTTACAACCATCATTGGAAACATTTTATTTTAAGACAAAGAAAAATAATAAGAGAAAACAATTGAAGCTATATCATATGGGTCAATTAAAAATGATAAAACTAATTTTGTAGAAGAAATTTTTTATATGGAGAGATAAATTAGTGCAATACTTTCTAAAAAAGGTAATTTGAGTGGTTATTTTTTCTCATTTATATCTAAAATATTTGTTTCATTATTTAATGCTTATGGTTTATTATATTGATATTTGGAATAGTTTAAATATTATTAAGTTTATAAAAATATAACAAAAAAGTGGTGTCTATTGATATTTAAATAATTTTTTATTAATTATTATAAAAAATGACAAATACAATCTCCTAACCAACTTTTATGCTAGAATTTACATTATTATTAAAACTAGAAAATTTCTCAGTATCATACTTAACATTTGCATATATGAATAATGAAACCAATATAATTATCAAAATGCTCATTATTGTTTTTGATGATTTGTTATAGGTTTTATATGAAGAATCTAAAGGACAACAATTTATCCAAAGACCTCTAGACTATTTAATTGGTAACACAACATATTATCTACATCATAATGCAAAGGAGATACTTGATGATGCTATTGGTATATTCATAGACATATTTTATGGTCATAAAATGAAGATGAACACCTCCATGAATTATTTAATGGGTGAATTAAGTTCAACATTGATAATTTCAAGTTTGTTTGGGGCTGAATTTGATGCATAAAACAATATGGTTGTAAAAACCATGGGGAAGTAATAACTAAACACACACAATACACAAAACCATTAGATTCAATTGTAGATAACTTGGGAAATGGATATGAATATGAAGGTTTCAACATTATATGTATAGAATGCAAAGGATTATTTTATAATAAATAATTCTTAGTTAAGAATTGTATAACACCTAAGAGATATGATGGTAATCAAAACATTAGTTTTGAAAAAATGTTGGAAACAAATTTAAAGATATAATAACATATTTAAGTGAATAGGAAGACATGATATATCTAATAAATAACATTAAAAAAAAATGAGAACATGGCTCATTTATGATTGAATGAAATTATAGGTGTACCTAAACTTTTAATGTTTAATATTTTTGTTTGATAAAGGGATTTATATCTCCACCCATTAATTCAAATTTAAATTTTTAAAATTTTGTCACAAACATGTTGATTTCATCTCACAATATATTTAAAGAATCAATTATGGAAGACTAGAATTCATATGTGAAAAAAATGGGAACACCTAGAACTAGAGGTGGAGAATATGAAATATTTTTATTGTGATTTTTATGGGATTTTTACTCATGTTTATGTCACCTCGATATGGCATTCATGACATCATGTTCCTCTACTTTTTTCCTAAATAAGTCAATATATTTTGAAATGCTTGTTTACATATTTATTTATTTTAAATTATTAAAAAATAATTATATTATTTTAGTGATGTATCACAATTGGTGATTCAAAACATTGAGGCATAAATAAATGTACATATTCTATTCTCAAAAAAATTATCATTCATATTCTATTAATAATTATTTAGTATTTTTTTGTTTATTTTTATAATTAATTAATACTATGTCTCATTTAAACAAAAAATGTAATATTTTGTGTATACATACCAAAATGAGTCACAAATGTAAATTTTAAGCTCTAGGATGTAATATTTTTAATAATTAATTAATTTTAAGTTGTTTCAAAACTAGTTCTAGGTTATTATACTATTTTATTAACAATTAATATTATTTAATGATTAATCATTTTATTATTTTAAATAATTAATAATTAACTAATATTTTTTATTATTAAAAAATTGTTTAATATTATTTTCATTAATTACTTAATGTAATTCTATTATTAATTAAAAATTAATTATTATTATTTAACTATTAAATATAATAACTATTTTATTATTAATTATTAATAATTAGTTTAATTAGGTAATTATTAAATTTGAGAAATATTTATTTTATTAATAATTAATATTATTTAATGATTAATTATTGTGAATTATTTTTATTATTATTAATAATAATTAATAAATAATATTCAATTTATAGTTATTTAATATTATTTTTAATAATTAATAATTAATTAATATTATATTATGATTCAACACATCTATAGGGAGGGTAATCATTTTGCTGACTAGTTTGCTAATGTGGGCATTACCTCTAAGAGAGTGATAAGATGGTTTGGTAGGAATGACTTAACCATATTGATCTTTCAAAAGATCAAATCAGAGGCTATTAATAATTAAAATACTCTTTTATCATGAATTTGATTTTTTACCCGACTTTATGTTTGTTCATTCACTTGTGCTTTCATGATGTGCTTAAACTGATTAGTTGATGAGAATGATCGATAATATGATAGAAAACTTGGCATATTTAATAAATTAGAAAGATTGTAGTTTCATGTGTGAAAAAAGGGAGGATATAACAAATAGTAATTACAAGGAAATAAGAATTCATTATGAGGGGTGTGTGAGTTGAGTTAATCATTTCAAGATTATTAGTTATAAATGCATCAAGAGGATAGCTTTTTTGTGTAAACAAAGTGGTTTTATGTCCATTTTGTCCAGTATGATTGGGGAGATGCTTATTATATAACCAAGGATAGAAATAAAATTGAAAAAAGATGCATAGCTTTGGGATATCCTTCATGAAAGGGGATTAACTAATTTCAACCAACAAATGGAACGCCATGACAAGCATGTTTTTAGGATTTTTGTGAAAGGTTGGAAGGGTAGAATAATATAACTCAATGGAGTTTTCATTAAAATAATGGAGGATACCATTGTTCAAGTGACTTATTTTATGATATAGGTAGCCAAAGTTTTCAAATCTAGGTGTTTTAGGGATGAGGACAAATTCCTACTAGAAGGTAAAGATTTGAGACGATTTGAAAGTGGATTCTCTTGTGATAACATTCCTCGCCCATTCTATGAGGTAGTAAAGAAGATAATGTTGTATATTAATCTATAAGGAAGAAATATGTTATTACACTTGTCTCATGTTGTCTTCTTGAATTAATTCAAGCATCATATTTTGTTAAGCTTGTCATTTTATAATATGCCTTCTCTGGAGTGCTTTATTCTAGACATCAAGAAGGGGAAGAAAAAAAACCCCTTATATATACTATAATTTTAATAAATTTTAAATAATTTAAAGGCATAAATAAGGGTCCTATGTGCAAACCTAGTTTGGGTATAAAATATGTGATTATCAGAGGGGGATCAAGATGGATCCTAAGGGGTAGTTCCAAGGGTGATAATGTTGCTATTTCTGGGAGAGGCAACATGGTTGGGTTAAAAATGAAGGTAATTCTAAGGAGAACCCCCTTAATATTCTATAAGAGTAGATATAAGAGGCAGTGTCATGTTTACACCTTATTAAATATCAAATTGAGGGAGTCCTAGATAAGTCAAAAATAGATGATAAGGCTATACATGTAAAATAAACTTGAATTTTGATTTTTAATATGCACTAGAGAAGCTCAGGTTTCAATTAAACCAAATTCCACTTATATCACAACAATATAATGCCAATTTTCACATTTGTAATTGGATTTTGAATGAAGATAATCTAAAAACCATCATGGCAAGTCATATAATGTCTTCAACTTCGATAAAACGATAATGATCACTATGTTTTTCAAACTCTAAACATGATTTTCTAAATTTTATAATTTGAATATCGATTCATCTATAGCTAAAACTGTAACATTTATTTGATCGTAAATATGTCAATTTTATTCACTAATCTACAAAATATTTTATAAACCACTATAATGAAAACATGAATTCATAAATATGATAATTACCAAATTATTAAATTAAAATCGTGAATATTCATAAATAACACTAATTGACTTATGATCCCTAATTATATTTTTAAATTTTATGACTAGGTCATCACTATAGTAGAGTATGAATAATAGCATATTATTTCAAAAAAAAAGTAAGGATGTGAAAAATAAGTATAAAACTAGTGAACTTGCTATCTAATTTCAAGTATGAAATTGGGTAGCAATCAAATTACCTATTATAAGAACATTAACTTTAGAGTGTGATCTAGGTAAATTATTTCTCAAGCAGTTATGCATGAACCCCTTTAAATAGATTTCAATAAACAATGAGATATTTAGCTAATATGCCATAAAGAAAGGGAATGATGTAATAGGGAAGATCGGGTTGGATGCACACATAATGGAAAATGCCTAAAATGTAATATCTAAAAATTAAGTATAACTTTGACAACTAGTTATAACTCAATCTATATTAATCATGTATAAAGAAAACTAAATTTATAAAGAGTAATATTTGAAAATAATTGACACAACAAAACGGTAGTATCTTTGCATTATTTATTCATAATGTGAAACTTTATCCACATGAAACACTTGATATTTTCAAAATTAAAAGTCAAACAACAAGAAGAGAAAAGAACACAAACCAAAAGGAAAAAGAAAAACAAAACAATAAACCAAAATTGACAAAATATTTATAAATCAAAAATAAATAAATCATTAACCAACATCAAAAATCATCCACTACGGGACAAAAAGAAGGATACATCATAACTGAAAACTAACAAAAGCAAAGAAATAAAACTTAATCAATAAGGGAAGTTTAAGAATAGATTATATGAGTTCTCTTCCAATATAATTATAATGTAAGATGTTATTTTCAGCATGTAAATATTCATGATAAGTCAAACTATATGATTTAAAATCAGCAAGACAACATGATAAACACATCAAATAACCTTGAATAAATAGAATTAAATCATGACCATGTGTGCCTTTGGCCATTTCTTAGTTTTGTATTGTATATGAAAGATTATCTATCTGATTTGGAGTGAGACGAATATTTTTAAGATTAGTACAAAGAAAATACTGAATTTTCTATTTAGGTATCTCTAAATAATTTTAAATGTCTTCTCATTTAACATATTTATTAGGATCTATTGTTTCAAACTCTAAATGGTCATAAGATTTGAAACATCCATAGTCAATCATATTAAAGAAGTAAATTGATTTATATTTTATATAAGAAATATCATATTCACTTGTTAATTTTGTATCATGAAATGAATAATTTATAAAATCAAACTTTTCATACTCAAATTTAGTCAATATATTGCTCATCTTGGTGTTTGCAACATCATGAACATATTTTTTTATTATTATAACACTAAATCTAACATCAAAGATACCAAAATTTTCATCATGAGCATGTTATTTTGAATAAAAGATGATAGGATAGTTATTAGAAGGATTTGCATTATATTTGACATTATTTTAGATTATAATAAAATCATAAGTAGATGAATAATTTATATTGGAAAAATAATCATATTCAAAATATAAATAAATTTTCATATTAAAGTCAAGAGTTTCTAGTTTAGAATTTTTCAAAATATCATTATCTTCTTCATTGGATATGTCTAAAATAAAATTAGCAGTAGTTTCATTTGAAAAAAAGACATCACTAGAAAATAAATCAAATTTAAGAGAAAATATGTTGTCACATGATTGATCAAACTGTTTAACTAAATTAAATTGCTCTAATCTAATTTAATGAAAATATAAATCAAAACATTTTAATGAAGTATCTGAATTATAATCTAACTCTTGAGAGGATTTTTAGTATACCATGTCATGATTTGATCATAAAAATAAATATAGAATTTTTTTTTGGAACTTCATGTTTAAAATGTAACATTAGAGTAGAGAATCTTTTGCATTTGAACATATCATGATTGAATGAGCAAAGCTTATAGAAATCTCAATTGTATCTTTGAATGTGAACAAATCCCAAGGCCAAGTTAAATTCAATAATATCAATTTTTAATAATCTAAATATAATTCTCTATTAATTTATTCTTCCAA
>JARHVA010002815.1:0-175000 GCA_037957365.1 Torreya grandis
AGTGAGTTGGCTTAACTAGGAGGGTTACATTAATTTTTTTATTATAGATTTAATCTCTTGGGATTTGGTAATTGATAACGTTTGATGATTAATTTTTGCAGGATTAAGAAAAGGATCAAAATACTAGGATGCAAAAGGCTTAGGTGAGATCAAGGAGATTATCAGAAGACCAGCCAAGGAGAAAGGCTTGGGTGAGACAAGTGGACCAAAATACTAAGGTTAAATAGACCTAGGTGAAGACCTAAAGAGATTAAGAAAATATGAAGAGTTTCTAATAATAATTCAAAGTAGTAGATTACAAAAGAGTTCTAATGAGAAGACAAGCATCCAAAATCAAAGAGGTATGACTAGTAATGAAATTGATAAAGATATTTATAGTTTGAAAAGAGATATTTATAAAATCATAAATGAATATGAGTATTGGATGCAAATGAATAGGCAAGCATGGGTATGGCCAATGAGAAGGAATATGAAGTGGTCAATAGATATCCTAATGAAGAGGAGAAAAATGCAAAAGGAGATTTCCAAGAAGAGTGAAGTCCATAGAGGCTTGAAGAAGATAAGTAAGTTACCAAGTGAGAAACAATAGGAAGAAGAGAAGAAAGAAGAGATGAAGTTGAGAAGATGAGAGTGTTGATTAAGAGAACACTCATAGGGACCTTGTGGTCTCTTATTTTTATATTTAATATTTTTTTTGCATGGGTAATTGTAGGTGTGAGCAGCCTTGTGAAGGTCAAGGAAAGGGCCTTGAAAAGTGAAAAGATTGGTGAAAGAGGAGACACCAAGTGCTCAAGTGAATGTACAAGAAAGAGAAGAGAGTTTGTTGTTATTTATAAATAATGAAAGATGAATTAGTTAATGCATAAGGAAGGTGTTTAGGAACCCATACAAGCAAGAGGAGAGATGGAAGATGAGGATTACTTCCATGATGCCATTGAATGCCAAGAAGAGGTAAGAGAACAGTCAAACACAAAAGTAAAAAAACATTAATCCATAGATGAGTCCTACAATGAGGTAAATGAATGTTTAGGACTTGATTATGATTTATTATATGAAGATAAGATTGTTGATATGAAAGTATATGAAGAGAAAATAAAAAATATAGCCATGTAAAATGGCTCAAGGACATGGTTATGTGATGCCTAAGTGGTGTAAGCAAACAATAATTGGAGAGAGTGAGGTGAACCTCAATCAAGAGGTCAATAAAGCAAAGAAAACAAGTAAGAAGCATCTAATACAAAGCAAATTATGGGTCAAGAAGAGTAAACAAGAAGTGTACAAGGCTCAAGATACAAGCATGCCTCAAGAGAACATAAGAAAAGAGAAAAGTTGGAGGTTCAAGAAACCAATGGAGTCAAAAGAAAGAGAATGATGATGATGCACCCAAGTCAATTTAAAGAACATAGATCAAGTAAGTTGAAAGGTAAAGAGGTCATTTATGATGAATATGATGATAAATTATTTGAGTCATGGAATGTTATCATCATAAATGAGCATAGAGTATGATAAGAATTAGTTTTGAGTGCTAATGACCAGTCATGTGAAATCTCTTATGCAAGCAAACATAGTACAAGTGAAATAATATGACTATGTGGACTAATATGAATCAAGGAGAGAACTCCAAATGGATGGATGATGAGGAAAGGGATGAGCATGCATCAAGGTAATTATCCATTGAAGGCAAAGAGCAAACAATATGGCTTCAAGGAGAAGTTAAAGAGAATAATGAGACATAAGGCAAGCATGATTCAATTGTATTTGATGAGTATATTGAAGAAGTTGGTTTGCATGAAGATAACTCAATAAAGTATGAGATGAAGAGTAAGGCTAGTAAAGGACAAGTAATCCTTGTGAATGATAAGCCCTATTTTGATGAAGATCGTGAGATAGATGAGATCTTACTAAAAGAAGAGTTGAGAATGTTACAAGAGCTGTTTGGTCATTACAGAGAGATGAATGAAGATACAAGCCATGGTGAAGACACCATTGATAAGAGTGAAAAAATACAAGATCAAATAAAATATGCTAAGATAGTTTTGGTTAAGGAACAATAACATGGAGATAGACAAGAGGCTTCGTGTCCTAAATATTTTGATTATAAGGTGGCTTTGAATGTTTTGTATGTAGGTATGAAGGTTGATAAGGTGGATGAAGTATATATCTCAATGGAAAAGATCATAAACCAAGAATATCAAGAGTAATATCTTGAATGTATGTATGAATATGAATAATCATGCAAGTGGGAGATGGTAACTGAGAAAGAAATGAGAAGGACATATCTAAATAGGAAAATAAGCAAGATGAAAAGCAATGAAGGATAAACATTGACAAGGCAAACAAAGAGATGGGATCTAGGTATTGGTGAATATAAAGGCTTGGAGGAAGCATTATTTCTAGAGAGAGAGTATGATGTAGGAGCATCTCAAATCATATAAATATATTCATGGAGGACTTGGTTAAAGATGGAAACCATCCTTTCTAGCGTACAAAGTCCAAGTCATGTCTTAGTTGAGTATAAATTCAAATTCTTACATATTCCCTCAAAATTCTTTTTTAAGGAGGACTAAATGTAAAAATCAAATGTAAAAGTGAAAAATAGTAAAAAGGATAAAATTAGTTGAGAGGAATCCCCACGTTGGGAGTTTGTTGAGTAAATGAGGGAGAGATGGTTGAAAGATTTCATCCATAAGATATTAGTTGAGATCATCTTGTCAACTTATGATATTGGTTTCAAAGAATATTTATTGTTTATTTTGAACCTAAATTAAGCGTAGGATAGAGAAGGGGAGTTTATTTCAAAGGAGTAATATGTGGAATGGAAGTAGGAAGAAAAGGAGGTACGTAGAGGAAAGAGAGAGAGAATTTATCATTCAAGAAGAGAATGGAATGAAAATAGGAGAGAAGAGTAATAAAAAGAGAGGGATTACCTATCATTTAAGGAGAGATAATATGATAAAAATAATGTAAAATTGAATAGGAGGTGATGATTGAAAATGTGAATAAGGAAGAAGATTTACATGTAAAGACAAGAAGGTGTGAAGGTCAAATAAGGTTTGTAATCCATTAAGCATTGATCATGGATCATGTAACAATTAGAATGTAATTATAAGTGTTATTTTCTAATAAATGTTGAATTATTTATTATAATGTCATTTATATGATATAGTGGTGTCTTTTTGTAAATTTTTTGGCCTAAACAGTGAGCAGGCATGTGTATGTGTATATGCATTTTTTTAAGAAACTTAAGGAAAAATAAACATACATTGGTTAAAATTATGTATGATAAAATTTGGAATTTAAATGAGAACATTATAATAATTTTAATTAATTAGCAGAAGTTTAGAATTCTTTGATTATGAAAAAATGTCATAAACAAGGTTAAGACAGGGCATTCTGCACCTAAGAATACAATCCACTATCAAAGCATTGGATCAACATGAAAATGAGTGCATGAAGGTTATATAAGTATTAATTTATGTATGTGAGATAATTTTGGACCTAAATTAATAATAAATAGGATTTTAAAACCCCTTAAATATCTTAAAACCCCAAAAGTTGACTCTCAGGTTTGTACATGTTGAGACAGGGCAGTAAGAAGAAGTTTACATAGATTATGGGATAAATGATTTGACTGAGTCCTTATAGTATGGTAAAATGAATATATAGAATATATTATGTTTTTTTATGTATTATTATGCTTTAGGATCATTTTTAAAATATATTTACTAATAAAAAGGAAGGAAACCCCTGCTCACAATCACAACACACAATCCATTTCAAGTGAGATCTTCTTGTTTAGAATGTAAAGAAGGTTAATATGGTGGATTATATGAATGTAATATATGAATTTTACCTTTTCAGACCCTAATAAATAAATTATAACCCTTGATACATTATAGAAAACTCCCATCTCAATTTAGTATGCTCTTGGCCTTGTGTAAGCTTGGGAAATCCCTAAACTAGGATTTAGGATCTAAAAAGAGTTTTGTGTTAGGTTGTGGAGCTAAAAGCTTCAACTCTTTGCAAACATTAGGAACAGAAGGTTACTAAGATCTAGGAGCACCGGCATTAGCAGTAGGACCGACGTCGGTCGTGGCCAGTGCAGAAGGCCACCGGCGATGGCAGGGAGTCGGCCGACGTCGGCAGAACCAGGCAAGCAGGGACCAGCGTCGGTTGCCTGTGTGTTCCAGAACTATTCATTGCATGGATAGTTAGTTAAGTGAATGAAGAGTTTGCATGTAAAGACTAGTTAGAGTCTTGAGCTGCGAGGATAATTGTCTAAATTAAGAGTCTAAGTTATTGTTTAAGTCTGGGATCTATTTATAGACCCATTGGCATGTATTGTAGAACTATGAGATAGAAAGGAAGAGTTCCTTCCATTGTAAGATCATTGAGTTGCAGGTTGTTGCAAGCTCATAGGGGATCTACATTTAAGTTTGGTCTGTTGAATTGCAGGTTGCAAGTTCATGGGAGATCAACTTGAAGTACTATAGAGTGCTTGGTGAATTGGCAGGGTTATTACTGACTAGTTGGAGAGGTGAACACCAATTCTTTTTGTGAGTTGGTTGTTGGGACCATTTTTTTTGTGTAGGAGAGTGTTGTAGAAGAATTACTATACACTTGAGGTGTGGGAAGCCTCTGTAAGGTGGAAGAGTGTGGCGGGTCTTTATTGTATTCTTTTCTATAAAGTGTTAATACAAGATAGTGTATTGTCTCTCATATTCTGTGCTATTGGTGAATTCTAGTTACTTGTATTTATGGTTATTTTTGCATTTATAATTGCTTATATTTGGTAATCATACTATGCTCTTTCTGAGGAGCAAGATCCTAACAAAGTGGGATCAGAACAGGTGTTGTTCTTGTGATCCCCCAACAAAGTGGTATCAGAGCTGTTGGTTGGGATACTAACAGATTGGATTAGATCTGGTTAGTGTGTTTTTTGATTACAGGTTACTCACAGGGTTTCTATTTGAGTGGGAGTTGAGTAATGGCAGAAGATAGTAAGCTACAAATGGAAAAGTTTAATGGCAAGAACTACCAATTGTGGAGGATGTAGATTGAGGATTATCTGTATCAAAAAGATTTGTACTTACCGTTGGGAGGGGTTAATTGCAAACCCTTGGATATGAAAGATGAAGAATGGGAGGTTCTTGATCGGAAGGCTCTAGGATCTATTAGATTGAGTCTTGCATCATCTGTGATTTCCAACTTATCATAGTGTAAGACAACGGTGGAGTTGATGGAATCTTTGGCAAATTTATATGAAAAACCCTCAGCTTCTAATAAGGTATTTCTTATGAAGCATTTATTTAGTTTGCAAATGTTGGAAGGTGGATCTATTCATAGCCATCTTAGTGATTTCCATGGTTTGGTAAACCAGTTAAGTTCAGTCAATATTGTATTTGATGACGAAATTAGAGCTCTCTTAATCTTGTGTTTATTACCTAAAAGTTGGGAAGGTTTGGTAATGGCAGTTTCTAATACTGTGCCTCCTTCAAAAGTCTTAAAAGTGGATGATGTTGTGAGTGTGATCTTGAATGAAGAGATACGCAGGAAAAGCATAGGTGAGTCATCAGGGAATGCTTTGAGTGTTAAAGGCAGAGGAAGGCAAAGAGAGAAGATAGAGCATGGGAGATCAAGGTCCAAGATAGGCAGAAGATCCAAGTCTAGGTATGGCAGAATAACCTGCTGGAAGTGTGGAAAGCAAGGGCACTTAAAGAGAGATTGCAGATCAGGTGAAGATCAGCATGAAGGACATGAAGAAGAAGCCGATGTTGTAGATTATGCTACATGGGATGCTCTGGTATGTTCTTTGGATAAAGTAGAATCTTGGGTTTTAGATTCTGGTGCCTCTTTTCATGCATCCCCACATAGGGAATTTTTTCATGAGTATGTCCAGGGAGACTTTGGAGAAATTTGTGTAGGGGATGGTAAACCTTGTCAGATTGTTGGCAAAGGGAAAGTGAAGCTAAAACTGCAGACAGGTAACACATGGGTGTTAAAGGAGGTCATGCATGTCCCAGTTCTGGAGCAGAATTTGATTTCTGTTAGAAGTTTGGGTGATGAGGGTTGCGACTCTTGGAAGGTTACCAAGGGTACACTTGTTGTAGCTAGAGGTAAGAAAGTAGGTACGCTTTATCTATCTACTTGTATTACTGACTCTCTTTCTAGATTAACTACTTCAGCTGTAGATTCAGAGATGTGGCCTAATAGGCTTGGTCACATAGATAAGAAGGAGATGCTTGTTCTTGAGTCAAAGAGTATGCTTTCGGATTTGGAAGGCATGGATCATGGTTTCTGTATGCAGAAGAAGAAGGTGACATTTCTTGAGGAATCTGATGTTAGTGACAAGAACAGAAAAGCCTTGGTTTTCAAGGAGAAGGTGACAGATAGAGTTCAGCACAAGATGTAGAAGAATTTTGAGTAGAGCAAGGGTGTTTTGGAGAAGGATTTGATCCAAAAAGAGCTCACAAGAAAAAGTTAGGTCTCACTAGAAAAACACAGAGGCCAACGTCAGTAGGAAAACCAGTGTCGGCATCCAGACAGGGACCGACGTCGGCTATGTGCAGCCCGACGTTGGTGACTCAGGGCAGATAACTACCGGCGTCGGCCAGGGGAAAATGACATCGACAAAGGGGCAGTCGCAGGGAACCGACATCGGTCAGCTGTAGACTGAGATGTGACTGGCATCGGTCACTGAGACGAATTTTGGGTGGACAGCTAGCTATCATGGAGTCTCAAGCGCCCATATGGAGGACTGAAGGTGTAAGTAAGTTCTTAAATTTGTCATTTCCCTTCTTTACACTACTTGTTGCTCACTTATGGCATAGGACCAGGAAGTTATTAAAGAAGCAGAATAAGTAGATCCAAGAAATAGTGGGAGCTTGGCATGGATGAGGATGTGATTCCTTGGAGGAGAACCAAACAATTGTTTTGGGTAGAGTGGCCAGTTGGAAGTAAGCATTGAGAGACAAATGGATGTTCAGGATGAAGAAGAGTGGAAATGGATATGTGAGATGGAAGATCAGGGTATATGGTCTTAGCTGCAGGGTAATGGAGGTTTGATCATTGTGTTTCTCTTTACCAGGTTGGATAATATTAGCTACATTATCCTATTACTGTTGATGTGCTTGTTGCAGGGTTACATATACAGGTATTGCTGAACTAAAGGTAAAGCTAGTTTAGGGGTGTGTCATGGAGAATCTGGGAGCAGCAAGATTCTTTGGCATGAGTGTGTTCTAGAGACATGGTAGGTCATCTGTTGACTTTGTTTCAGGATGATTGTGTGAGACCGGTTAGCACGCCGATGGTTGGACAGTTCACAGAATAGGTTCTTGATTCACATAATGAGGTTAAGTGCATGGTATGTACTAAACCTGAGTTTTCCCAAGCAGTGGGAGTTGTCACAAGTTGGAGCCAATCTAGGAGAGAACCATTGGAGGACAGTTCAGTGGATTCTTACAGGGACTAGCAGTAGGTGCACATGCTATGCAGGTTCAGGTTATTTTCTACATGGTTTGTAGATGTGGATGTGGTAGGTGATTTGGATGACAGGTTTTACACCATAGGATTTATGGTGGTTGGTCTTCAAGAGTGATCTTGAGGAGGGATACAAAGCCAAGGGAACAAACTAGACAGAGTACAGGTACAGGTACAGGTTACAGCTGTTTATCTCCAAGTGGGATATTGTTAGGTTGTGGAGCTAAAAGCTTTAACTCTTTGAAAACAGTAGGAACAGAAGGTTGCTGAGATCCAAGAGCACCGGCATCGGTAGCAAGACCGACGTCAGTCATGACCAGTGCAGAAGGCCATCGGTGATGGTAGGGAGTTGGTTGACATCGGTAGAACTAAGCAAGCAGGGACCGGCATCGGTCGCCTGTGTGTTCCAGAACTGTTTGTTGCATAGACAGTTAGTTAAGTGAATGAAGAGTTTGCATGTAAAGACCAGTTAGAGTCTTGAGCTACGAGGATAATTGTCTAAATTAAGAGTCTAAGTTATTGTTTAAGTCTGGGATCTATTTATAGACCAATTGGCATGTATTTTAGAACTATGAGATAGAAAGGAAGAGTTACTTCCATTGTAAAATCATTGAGTTGCAGGTTGTTGCGAGATCATAGGGGATCTACATGTAAGTTTGGTTTGTTGAATTGCAGGTTGCAGGTTCATGGGTGATCAACTTGAAGTACTATAAAGTGCTTGGTGAACTGGCAGGGTTATTACTGACTAGTTGGAGAGGTGAACACCAATTCTATTTGTGAGTTGGTTGTTGGGACCATTTTTTTTGTGTAGGAGAGTTTTGTAGAATAATTACTATACACTTGAGGTGTGGGAAGCCTCTGTAAGGTGGAAGAGTGTGGCAGCTCTTTATTGTATTCTTTTTTGTAAAGTGTTAATACAAGATAGTGTATTGTCTCTCATATTCTATGCTATTGGTGAATTTTAGTTACTTGTATTTTTGGTTATTTCCGTATTTATAATTGCTTATATTTGGTAATCATACTGTGCTCTTTCTGAGGAGCAAGATCCTAACAAAGTGGGATTAGAATAGGTGTTGTTCTTGTGATCCCCCAACATTTTGATCCTTTAAAATTATTTAAACTTTGGAGTATTTGATTTGGATATGTTTAAAAAATATTTAAAAATTTCTCACACTTTTACGGTATAGAAAATTATGGTAATCTCAAGTTGAAATTGAGTCCTAGGTGCATGCAAGCTAAAAGAGTAGGCCAAATAGAGAAAAGGGGTTTTTGCCAAAAGAAGGTTATATATTTATGATGGATTAAATTTTAATTTGATAATTTTTATTCTAAAATGTGATTGGTATGACCTATAAGTCCTTACAACATTCATAGCAAGGAGGTTTGTAGGAAAAGAGGGCTAATTGAAGCAGGGGTCAAAGAAGCAGGTACCAATCCGTACAAATGAACCTCAAAAAATTCTTAGGTATGTTGTACAAGGGATTAATGGGTATCTAAAAATGGTTTAAAATTTTATTTTTAGCTAACATAAATAAATTTATGGTCACAATTTAGGGTTTGTAGGGCTACAAGGAAGATAAACCAGGGCATAGGTAAACTAAGAGGTTTAAGCCTTATACCAAAGGATGAATGATATTAATGGGTCTATATAGGGGTTTAAAGGTGTGTGTTATGTCTTAGATAAAGAATTTATTTTTCATAAATATTGATTTTATCTCATAATCAAGGTCTATATGAGATGCGTGTGAGTTAACATTGAATTTTGGATATGAGTGAGTTGCCTAAACTAGGAGGGTTACATTAATTATGGATAGTGTGTTGATGCCTCAAAGGACATATGATGTGTCTTGGGTGCTTATAGTACCTTATAAGGTGAAATTAACTCATTTTATAACTTCTTGAGTTGATTTTTTCATTGTTACCTAGGTGTCTTAGATCATTGAGTAGGTAGATTGATGACATCATAATTTACATGTATAAAGGATTCAAACAAATCTGGTCATATGGGTTCTTAGAGTTTTATGACTAGTTTCTATGTTCCAAATTTAATATATTTAGGTTATAAGGTGAAGAAGTTTTATTGGATAAAATTTGACCTCCCAAGCATATTTTCACATTCCAACACCCAAATTTTGTTTTTTTCTCATGACAGTTGGAATTCAAAATTTGAATTTGCTAAGGATGACCAGAGTTCATTTTTCTTCTTATAAATTTTGATGGATATGTAATTTTAGGATGAAGTAAAAACTAAAGTGGTAGATTAATATGAGGGGGATCCATAAAATTAAATTTTATGTCTTGAATATTTGTACATATTTAGATATGGTTGACCAAAGTTGACTATGTCTTGACTTCCTTGTGTAGAAGTGTCTAATGAAGGTTTTTTAGTTGGTATTGATATCAAGTGGATGTGTAATGATGTTATAACTATATTAAAGTTTTTTATACATCATATGAGTGATTTTTAATTATTTTTTAGGTTTGACTAATTATTTTATTGGTCAAACATTGATTGTTTTTTGGAGGTACCTTCACTTATTAGCAAAGTGTGATAGGTTTTGGAATTATAGAGGTGATAAATAATGCATGTGATGATTTTACAGTGTTTTAGGAGTATTTTTTAGTAGAACTATACACTTGGAAGTGGTCATATGGTTTGTTTGTGCATGGTAGAGTGGCAAAATTGAAAAGGTCTTCTTGAGACCTATTTGGGACCTAGTGGAGGGTTCATATGATTCTTTTAGACGACTTGTTTGATGAATTAAGTTTTCCTAAATGTGTGAAAGGATTATTAAAGGTGAATCAAGGTATGGTATGGGTCTTGGATGACCTATATGAGTACATGAATGATTCATGTATATATACAAGGTATTTGGAGACTTAAAAGGTAAACTTAAAGATTGAGTATAAGAAAGGGGTGAAGTGAATAGAAGGAAGAAGTACAGAGAGATGTGAGACCATGGAATAGATTAGAGTGTCTTTTTTAAATATCTTAAATTATGTTTAAAATTTTGGAAGGGTTTGTCTTCATGATGATTTGATGATATTTCTAGGTATGAGAAGTGTTTGAGTAAGTGAAGAAGAAGTTGAGTTATATGCATGTGTGAGAGATAGATTTAAGGGTATTACAACTAGAGAAGTTAATGATTAGGTGTAAAAGACATCAAAGTTAAGTTATTCATCATATATAGATAGTTCATATTAGTGGTGTGTTAGTGCTCATCATCAAGACAAATTGTTGTTTGTCACCTTAATGGGTTGGTGCTCCTTGTGGAGTTGGTGCTTCATAAAAGGATATCTTGTCTGATCCATATTTATAGGATAGTATTCCATTGTTGTTTTAGGATTGAGAGTGGGTTTTATACCCCATGAGGGTCTCTCATGACTATTTACTCATTGGTATATCTATCTTGTGCTTCTCATATGTGTTGATAAGATTGTTTAAGAGGTTTAGAAGATAACAAGGATTGGATTAAAGGTTTTTAATGACTGATTCACCCCCCCAACCCCCCCCTCGCCCCTGCACTCAGTGGAATATACCTATATCACATCTTTTGAAACTCCTAAGGAAACATGCCTATTATGCTTCAGAGCCTAGACCATTTATCTTGGCTAGTCCATTGGGCATGGAGTCATAATCTGATTTGAAACTGAGTAAGGCTATCCCTTTCTTTAAAACCCTCTTTTCAAGCAACAATGACCAAAATAAACAAAATAAAAAAAAGTTCCCAAGGCACTTGGAAAAGGAAACACACATTAGAAAAGGAAACAAAACAAAACAAAACAAGGGCAACTAACCTACCAAAAAAATGTGCACATAGGAACTTAGAGAAAAGCATGAAATATACTCAAACATATATAATATTATATGTAAATTTACAAGCACCTCCCTCCTGGGTCAAATGGAAAACTTTTAGTATCATTCACTTGTAACAAACCAAGATAAAAAATTCCTTGATTTGGAGGTACAAGAATTTTTGAACCAAGTAAATTGATGGTTAATCCTTTTGATGTGCTCTCTAATGGATGAAATGGAACATGTCTCCAATTTAGACATAGTGGTCCAAGTCTTCCAATCTTGGTTCATTTTGGGCTACAAGAGTACTTGCTTGATGTTGCTCATCACCCTTGAGAAATCCTTGCATGAAGACTTCATTTAGGGTCTTAGGAGAAACTACACTTGGTTCAAAAAGACCATTTTCTTCCACCTTGTCATTGTGAAAATTAGGACTAATCATGCTTAGAGAAGCATGATCATAATGTTTCGGAGGAAGGATATGTCTCTTAGCCTCTTCAAACTCTTTGGTTATGGCATTAAATTTCTACCATAAGTCTTCAAGCTCTTCACTAATATGTTCATCAAATTACACCACCTGAGCACTTGGCATATCTCCTTTATCAACCTCACTCAATATTTCATCTGGTTCTTCAACTACAAATAAGGCTTGATTTTACCATCCAAGGTCTGAAATATCACACATCTTACTCAAGATCTAATTTACTTTCCTCTAGATCCAACATATCAAGGCTATCCTTAAATGACACCTTATCTTAAAGTGGACCAATATCAGGCACCTAGTTTTGATCCTCTTCTTTGTCTATGTAGAATGGACCTTCAGTAGTTCATTTAAGGTCTGACCCATGTTCAGCTTGAGGATTGTATTTTTCAAGCAATTTTACAACATTAATATGTTCCATTTCACTCAATAAATCTAAGCACAAATACTACCATTGATCTTATAAGTCACTTGAGATACCCTTCACCTCTATAATAGTTTCATAAAGGATATCCTCTTACTTCTCATTAAGATCCTACAACTTGAAATTTGAAACATGCTCCTCCCTATGAAGTGAACTGCCTATTATGATATCTTCATCATAGACACTTGCATTTTCCTCTTGTGGCTTACTTATGACTGCAAGCTACTCTTCTATCCTTTATAAAAAATGTTCTTTCTACAAGAGGTAGATGGTGGGAGGTTGAAGAAGTTCACCTTGCTTATATCTTAGAGGAGTGTTCTTCCAACTAGGGACTTTAAATGGCTTCTTTGGTGGCTCTTGAACTAGTTGTTGGACCTCAACAACAAACACCTCCTCCTTATTATATATACCCTTATAAAATAATTTACATGATGGAAATGAGTATGGAATAGACAAATTGTCTTCCTTTTGAATGGTTATAGGAGAGGGTGGTCTCATAAGTGAGGGCATGACATAGCCAGGGTTGAATGTGTTGGAGAAGATCCATGATGGAATGGCTTCATGTTCTTGAGAGAGAATAGGAATAGGGGTAAGATAGGGAAAATTAATTATATTAGGTTTGACATACTCTTTAGCCCACTTCTCAAACACCTTTTTCAATGGATAATACCCACCCTTTCAATTCTTTCTTCTTAGCCTATGGATAGTCAACTTCTTCAATGGATGGCCATACGTTCCAAAACTATTGAAAGAAGATACTTATCCTATCTATGGAATAAATGGGGAATTATTTTCCAAGATTAACCCCCTCATGATCTTCATGATTGTTGTACCTTGTTCAAGTATTTCCTCTCTAACTTTTGACAAGGATGGACTTTGACAAGGCTGACTAGGGGGATGATTAAGAGCTCTTGAAGGTTGAGCTTGAGGTTATTGAAGGGGAGAGGACACATAATACTGATAAAAATGAGCCTTATACTCTTCATAATATATCAAAACATTTTTTTAATTATGGATCATGCTTCTCATCATTACTATGTCCTCATTCTCACAAGATGACCATTGTTCACCCTCAAAAACTAACCATCTATCTTTGAAAAATTAAAGAGCACTCCTTGATTGTTATATAACATGGATAGGGATGACTAGATAAAAATTCAAACCCCTACCAATATCCCTTATCACTTAATATAAACTTATAATTCTTGTTTGACTCATGATAAGGATGTAACAGGATAAGCCTAGTCTTGACAATGGGAATTAGAAGATTTATTTGAATGCAAAGGAGGATAACCTTGGTCATATGAAGGGGTGGGAGGAGGAAAAATTACATGATAGGGATGATAGGATATTTGAGGTCCACTTAGGGGGAATATGTAAACATTATTTTCTTGATAAGTGTTGAGGTAGAGAATAAGTATATTGATCAAAATATGGCTGACTATACATACAAAATAATGATGATTAGGCACATAGTTAGGCTACTTAAACTAGTTGATAGATGCTTGGAGTCACCATTTATGTTCAAAAACTTACCTTTAAATGTTTATTGGATGAAGAGAACACCAAAACTCTTCACCAGTGAATGGTGTAGTATGTCCCACTGGGCATGCCAAAAACTATTATGATAGTAATTTTCAACCTTGGAGAGAGTTCTTTCAGTTCCCTCAAACCAAGACATAATAGGGGAACAACCACAAGATTTAGGTAACCTATGATGGGTTTTAACCTCTAGAGAAGGTCATCTTCCTTCTGATGAATCACCTAAACTAATGCTATCACAAGGAAAAGGGCTAGAAAGAGGAAAATGGATCCTAAAAAGGCTAAAAAGTGATGTACCAAATAAAAATGGGAAACTCCCATAGGCTCGAACCCACACTAATCTATATAAGAGAATGCTCACTCACACAACCTCATAGACCAATTGATTACATAAGTGTTTTATGGACTAGATTTAGGAACACCATTAATCTAGATCTGTAATAGCTTGAAAACACCCTAAAGGAGGTTAGAAAGGAGGATAATGGATGAGGAAGATTCTCCTTCACTATGCCATCATGCACAACTCACTCAACATAGATCCAAGGCAAGAGATAGGTAAATAAAGTCTATTGTTGCATCAAGAGGTAGTTATTACAAATGTTGATAGGGTTTAGCCTAATCAAGAGGAAAATATATTGCAATATCTCAAAGAGTACCCTACTCTTCAAGATTAAAGAGTCCTTGTGAGAGTCTAGAATTTGAGAGCCAGAGAGAGAGTGAGAGAAAATAAGAGATATAAGAGAAAAGGATGGAGAGAGTGAGCATGACATCTTAGATCATTAAATGAGCTACCACCTTTTATGAAGGCTCCACTATCTTTTGATCAAATTAAATCTAATAGATCATAAATAAGATAGCTTTAATTTTTCCCAATAGTCGCTAAATCATTTCATTAATTAAGCAACACACTAGAGGACAAGAGTTTGATAAAGGTGATGAGTCATGATCATACTATAAATAAAAACCCTTAGAGACCTTGAAAATATATTAAATGCTCTAACTACTTTCTCTAACTACTAGATCTCCACCTCAGGACTCTATGCCATCTTCCACTTAACTTGTTCATGAGGATAAAATCCTTATATCTTGAATCTAATAGAGCCATTCTATGTCTACTTTAAGTGGCGGTAAGTACCTATTTGTCAATGATATGAATATGTTGGAAGATGAGACACTCCTTTATAATCACATATCTACCCCATTTCAATATCTGAACATAGGTCTACTATAAATAAAACCAATCTCATTTATTGGTTTTCCTATAGTTATCCTATGAAGAAAAGCCTACATGCCACATATCTTTGTTCTTGATCTTTAATAGGTCTAAATAGACGTATTCTACCTTTAAAATCTTATCCAAAATGAGAAGTCAATGTACATGAGGATATTCCTTCTAAAATAGCAATGAACATAGCCACAAAACGATACTACAACCACAAAAAATGGGCCCCCATAAGTTCTAAATCTTTGAACCAAAGGCCAAAACTTGTTTTAATGCTGATGAAACTTCATCATAACCATCATCAATATATGACTATGTCACATTTTTAATGGTGCTCAATTGAGATATAATGATGACACAGACCTTTGAAACCTTTATCTTGGTCTAACCTAAACCATATTTAACCTCTATTTGAAGTCCCTAGCTTTTGAATTTTAACAATGACCATTGATCTTAATCTGGGTCTCCCAAATTATGACATTTATCAGCTCTTCATTCATTCTCAGGATCCTGCTATTAGCTCTTTGAATCCTTGACCTCATGCACACCATATATCTCCCTTTTCATGGATTGAATGTGTACCATTGATTTAATTAAAAATTTCCATGGTCACAACATTTTTCATCTTCTCATTCATCTTCAAGATCTACCGATTAGTTGACTTCTCACTCACTATCGATATGATTTGGTATGATTAAATGTGCTCCATTGATTTACTTTTGCCCACTAGCCTTATCAGTTGATGCACTCTATTATATATACTTTTGGGCACCTAAGATCTTACCACTTATCAGTAGCATGATCATCTTAGGATCTGTTTATCTTTTGACTTGATGTTCATCATTGATCTATAATGCATGATCAAATACACTCCATTAAATATTTAGGACCAATTGAGATAATTGATATCTCATTCACCATTAGATTTGATCTTAGCTTATGATATTTGGGCTCTTTTCATCCATCCATTGGAACATTTAAATTCAAATGGCTGTGTCATAGCTTTAACTTGATGTCCCCGTGTACATTTCCCTCTGCAAGTCTAACTTTGAAGCTTTATATCTTGAGATATAAAATACATCAAGATATGAAATTTTTAGAGGATAATCTAGGCATGAAATACATCTTTTCCATGAATTTATTTGGCTCTATTTGACCTCCTAAGTGCATATATCAAATGTGTAACCAAACTGATCTATTTATCTTTGTATGATGTTTGATGTGATGGTCTAGTTATCTAAGATCACCAAATTCACACTTTAAGATTGCTTAAAGTGTTTCAAAAGCTTGAAAATTACAAGTGACCTTCTCTGAAAATCTATCCTCTCTTTCCACCATTATATTTCCCTTCAATTAGGACTATGCTCAACTTCTCCTTCTAGGTAAAATCTTTGTATGTGGACCAAATTTTGCCAACACATCCCTCACCTCAAAATTAGGGGAAACATAAATTATTATGTGCTAAAATATTTCCAATATTCAAAAATTAAGTGATACATACGTATAAATTATAGATCCTTTAATAAATGCTTCAAATCTAAATCTTAAAAATACATAATCATTAAAACTATGATATCAAAGAAAATATTTAACATATATCACAAATTATGTAATCACATAAATTATTTGTGTTTTGAATGTACAAAATTTAAAATATTTTATTACAATATAATTTTGATAAAAAAATTATGGGGCATGATACTGGTTCATGTACCCCTTCACTGTATTGAAACTTTCAAAATGGTACTACAATTTTCAATAAATTATTTCAAGTTTCAAAATTTCAGAAGTGTAAAGTTCCAAATAAAATATTGATCCATATTCAATGTTGTGATTAGTAAAGTGAAAAGTGGGCCATGATAGAGTATAATGACACTCAATGTCTATGGATCATGTTTTTGAACTTAGTGCATGGTTACACCTTTTTCCCTTTTTTTTCCTATTAGAGTCTAGTGACACTTGACAATTAGTAATTTACCCTTACTTAGAGAACCATTTAAAATTGAAACCATACCCATGTCTATTTCAAAATATTCACTCATTGAGACTTAATCACTCTTGATTTCACCATAGGTTCCAACCCTATGATCTAGTATGGTTATGGTATAGTGACACTTAATGGCCTACCACTCATCCTACTACCACTTTCATAAATAAATTACTGGGCAAGAAGAAAAAAAAGGTCTAAATAACCCTATCTCCACTCAGTTTAGGGTGACCCAGGACATTTTACATGGCCAAATCAACATCTCATGCAAATAAGTTTTCATTTGAGAATTTGGCATAATCAAACTTATCATTTAGAGACAAAGTGTGATCTAGTATTTGTTTCTCCTTTACCCTAGTAGTTATTTTCATTGCATCACTAGTTTAAGGTGAAGGGGAATGTAGACACCCAAATTTGACACAATATCTTTCAAAATATATGATTTACCATAACCTTTCTATATAATAATATCGATGAATATGAATGGCTTATTGGCATATTATATTTTAAGTATCAGGCTTGTTTCTCTTATTTTTCATTTTAATGTCTTTTATATTTATATTTTTCCTTTTCAAATATACCTCATGGATCCCCAATCTCATTCTATTTATTTATATTTATTTTTTGTGGTTTTTTTACAAGGCTAAAATTTATAGACAAAGTTGACTACAACCTTCTATAGGGAATGTATACTTGTACCAACATGACTTTCAAAAGTGTTTCAAGTTTTTATGTCATTAACAGTACTTTTTATGACCATTGGTATCTTTGGTTCAATTCTCTTACATGACAATAATCAATTAAATTTGAATTGAAGAGTTACATATAATCAAGGGTCTTTTTAGGAATTAAAGGCGATTCTCTATTGTCACAAAATCTATTAAAAGTTTGTATTTATTTCTCTAATAAATTACTAATTTATTTACAATTTTAAAGGTTAAATACATCATTTTCATGCATTTTTCAATGGTAATCATAGGAAAATTAGTACTAGTCTTGCATTTATATTACACATATACACCTATGTGTAAGAAATACATCAACCTGAGGCCATTTGGGCTATGTATATAGCTCTAAAATTATGTAGGGATTTTTGAGGATAGATTTGTTATTCCCCTTTCCTGATCCCCCCTTTTGAATTTGATGTGTATTTGATTTACGTGTCAAAAATAAGGTTTGAACATTATATGTACTTTCACATGATGAATCACCACCTTTATAAAATTAATAGATCACCTCTGATAGGTGCAAGGACCCAAATAAGAAAATCATCCACATAGTCAATGTAGACACAACCATAGTAAAACACACAAGGCTACAATGTGCCCTAGTAATCCCTAATATGACCATGTTTTATTGAATTATAGGATTCTATTTCCAGGTTTGATAAAATTCATATATCCTTCCATTTTATTCCAAATCAATGATCTACCTACACAGTCAGTATAGTCATATTTGAGATAGGTTTGTATATTTAATTAAAAGTTACAATGTGTAGCTCATTTTATTTTATGTAATTTAATTTATTTTACATTCTTATTTTATAAAATTGAATCAAATTCAAATAATTTAATGTTTATAGTATTTATTTTATTAAATCAAAATTATATTTTTAAGTATGTATATATGTATTATCTAAGACAAAATCCTTGTGACTGATGCAATTTAAACATGAATTTATTTTTGTAGTTTTTGTTTTTTATTAAAAATATTACCAAAAAGATATTCATTATCTAATTTTTAAAAACATCATGCACATATCTTGATATTGTATAGCTATATGTTTGAAATAAGCTTAAATGTACATTTTTGTTTTATTTTTTATTTTTCATGTTCATTTAGGCATCTTTGACCTATGGGAAAATATGATCTACAATTATTTTTTAGTATTTAAGACTCCTTTCTATTTATATATTTCGTTGTTGAAATATAATATAAATGGTTATGTTCATTGTGTATATGCACTACTTATAAATAAGGTCATGCTTGTTTCTACAAATAGACATGAATTTCTATTCACATGATGCCCACTAAATAAGGTCACATTTTTTTCTACAAATATACATGAATTTATATTTACATGATGCCCATAAGGAAAGTATTGTGTTATTTTATATTATTTTATCCTTTAGAAAATTAAAGGTTTTATATATTCACTATGAATATTGTAAGCAATTTTTTTACATTATTAAAATTTTGTACTCTTTCTTGAATGGAAAGTATTGGTTGGTTATATTATTATTTTTTTAATTATGCACGGTAAAAAATATGACTAAAACATAAAAAATAATATTGGGTTGCATGTCATCCCTTCATTCAAAGTTTTTTTGATTTGTGGCTAGGCCCAATTTGCAGTTATTTGTTAATAATGCAAAATAAATTTATATCTATGTTTTAATTTTAAAATATAATATAATTAAAATATATTTAATTTATAAATATATTTTTCAAAAAAAAAGTCATGTGGATGTTATAAGATAGACATTTAGTTCTATTTGTAGAACACCCATAAAAGAAGTACATATATTTTTTAGTTTCTTTTTTTTCTTAAAAAATAATAATAAAAGTTATACATTTATAATTTATATGTAACAAAAATGTGTATGTGTGTCAACATTAGGTACTAAATAATGCATAGCTAAAAATTGGATCCCATAACTCTCTTGTTATCTATTACAATTGACCCCAAGATAACCATAAGGATCAGAACCAAATGGATTCATCCTAATCAAGGATGGATCAAACTCAACTTTGATGGGGCCTGCAAAGGTAACCCTAACTTATTTGGAGGAGGTGGTTGCTTCATGATGAAAAATGTAGTCTCTTATATTATTATCAATATGGTATGGGATACCAAAGCAACAAAAATGTTGAATCATTTTCAGCTCTATGGAGCCTTCAGGTGGTAAAAGATCTTGGTGTCAACAAACTCTTTCTAGAAGGAGATGCCCTTAACATTATCAATTACCTAAAAAACATAAACAAAGCTTCCTTGAACATTGAAAATATAATCAAAGTGATCCTAGTCTTAGTAAAAGAGTTTATTGAGATCAAATTCCAACATACTTATTGTGAAGGTAACCACTTATCAAATGCCTTTGCTAATAGAGGGGTTTTAGCGGTTGCATTCAAAATTTAGACCAAGTATAACTCAATCCATTACGATTATCTTGAAATCAATAATAGAGATAAAACTCCCCCTTACCAATGATTTTCATGCCATTTACCCTCATCCACCCATTTCTTATGCTCGTGAACATTATTACTCCCACTCTGCCAACCTCCTCTCATGTGTGACCCATGTTAAAACACTCCTTTTACACAACTACTTTAAAATTCTCCCTGTTACTTTTAGTCACTATTTTCCCAACCATCATAGTCTCTACACTTCACCTTTTTTACTCCTCATCCTATCCACCATGGGAGGAGATCTTAACAAAATCAAACCTATGAGCTATGATCATCTCAAGAAGGATAAAGTAGTCTAGGAAATTTTAGAAAGTAGTGGCCTAATAAACTTCATATCCAATATCTATGGATATGACAAGCATTTATCTTGAAAATTAACTAAATCTTGGGAGGAAAGAGTGGTCACCATAAAAAACATCAAAATTGAGGTCAACGAAGACCTCATCACTTAGGTCACTGGTCTAAAAATTAAGGATGTTAAGTTCACAAAATTTAGTAAGGATTATAAAGAGGAGAATGACAAGTTTCTTTGGGACGGTGACATAATTCTTGTGTGCATAGGAATTTTAATATGGAAGGATATTCCAAATACTTTTGATAGAGTTCCAAAGCATATCATGCATTGTGTGACTTTAGATGACAGGGACTCCCTTGTCCATCACTTCTATCTTCCAATTCTCAATTAATTTTATCACAAAATTTGTCTCAGCCTTCCTTTCTACATTTTCCATTCCTTTAAATCCTCCATATTTCAGTGTAAAATGGGTAAAAAAAGGAACCTCTCCACCATGATGTCATCTTCTTGATCCACGAGTGCATATAGGCTTTTTCCACCCCACATCTTATTCCCCTTAAACCCCCCAAATCCACTGCCAAGTACCACATCCCTCCTAGGACCTTGATAATTCTAAGGAGTTTTACTAGGACTCCCCTTTATCCCCTATTGACATTACTAGTGATTATAGTGACTAGGACTTCTGCCTTCCTTCTAAATCAAAAAAATTGGTTCCACTTAAGAACCAAAACCTTGTGTCTATTCCTTCAACCTCAGCTATCAAAAAAAGGAAAGTAGTTAAGATTGATTCTATATCTTCCACTATTCCCTACCTCCTCCCCCCTTCTACCTTCACAAAACCCACTCCATTCTCACCCTCCCTTCCACATTCACCCCCCTTCTCACTCCCCTATATCCCTCAACCCCATTCCATCCCCTCATCCCTCTCCCTCTATCTTGGGGGATAGAAAATTGGTTGACATCACTAATATCTTGAAAATGCTTAGACATAGTCTCCCATCTACCCCCACTCCAAAACCTCCCCTATTTCCTATCTCTATCACCCTCCTCATCTTCTTTACCCCTCCTTCCAAATTCAATGAAATCTTGGAGGATCATAAGAAACTTTCTACACTAAGCAAGCTTGAAGATGAAATATACCTTCATATATATTACAAGACCAAGAACAATAAAAAATTAACTTCATTAATATATTTCAATCTTTTTTTTTTTAATTTTTTTTAATTTTCTTATTATCTTTAAGAATTGTTTATTCTTATGCTAAAAAAATATATGTATATATTTTTAGAAAAAATGGAAAAAAAATATTTAAACAATGTTTTCATTATATATTATTTGTAATATGATTTTTATTTTCATTTACATTACCTCTATCATATTTTAGAGTCTTTGTTAATGATAATAAGTTAAGTATTATTAGAAGTTTTTTGTGTTTAAAAATTTAATAGTTTATTGACTATGATAAAATCTATCATGAATTTAATATTTCAAATTTGGGAATAAAATATTCTTCTTAATGATTCATTTCAATTTGTTTATTATCAATATAGTTACTTATACTTTTTTTAATATATTTCTAAGGAATTTATAACTGAAGAAAATTGTAAGTAAATGAAGCATTTGCTATTGTACACACACGGACATGTACTTGAATTTTTAACCCATTATAATTGAAATGTATAGGAAAATTAAAAAAATTATTTTTCAAAAGTTGTTTCATCATCATCATCATCATCATCATCATATATATATATATATATATATATATATATATATATATTCTTGTTGCTTTTGGGTTTCAAATTATTTTTAAAGTTGTTTGGATGAATTTTATAATTAAAGCATTGTGTTTTATAAAAATGTATATTGATATTATAAATATATATTTATATATAAGCTTTGTATCGTAATTTAAGTTTTACTTAAGGACAATACACTTTTACAGTATGAAAATTAACATTGAAGTGAAAATTAATATAAAAATGTTGTACAATCTTATTTATTTTGAGTTATATCTTAAAGTATTTAGAAGAATTCAATGTGACATTTTACTGATATATTTTTTTCTATTTTCAAGTATCATTTCTTATTCAAAACATGAATATTAATCTATGCACATATTTATGTGTTTCTATATTTAGTATAGAACAATGGATTTGTGTGGGTAAAAGTTATATATTTTCTTTCAAAATTATTGAAAATATATTAATATGTTTTTCATATTTTAATAATTTTATAGTTTATTTGTTTATTATATTTACTATTATTGATGTTATAAATGAAAAAAGTTTTAGGTTTATAAGAATTTTGAGTCATCATTATTGTAAATATTATTTATTTAATTTTCAAATTTTAATGTCTTTCTTTAAATAATATGAAGTGATATTATCTATGAAAATAAAAATGAATGATAATTTAAAATCAATAAAAATTTATAAACTAATATTTTATAATTTTATTATTGATTGTCATGACAATAAATTTTATATTTATATTTATATTTAAAATAAAAACCTAAAAAAATTAGTGGAATGAAATGACAAGTTAAAAAAAAAATTTATAGATTTTTATACATTTTTAAATTTTAAAATATTGGTACAATGAATTAAACTATTGATCATTTGAAATATTTTGAATGAATTATAAAAATGAAATTATTTTTCTATCCCACAATATTATTTATTTTATATCAAAAATACATTACATTTTACAAACAAATTATTTTCTAAAATATTATTTCATAGAGTATACAATTGGAATTGTTAACTTTTTGTTTTCAAGGAAAAATACATTATACCTTTTTTAGGCAAACCATATCCATATATAACCATATTTCAATCACTTTATTTATTTTTGACCCATTCGTTTGCTAATTTCTCACTTGGAGCATTACATATTGTAAACATAGATAGTAATTTATACACTTGGTTATTGAATTTTTTTTTGTGTTGTGATTTTTTAATTTTTGTATTAACTTTATGTTTGGAGATATAAATGTGTTGTCTCATGAAGTAAACTTAAGTTTTAAATATATATTTTTTAATGCTTTCTTAGGTTTGTTGTTTCCTTTTTTAAATAGTAACAAGTAATTTGTAAAATTTTGGTTTAAAGTGATTTTTTGTGTTGTTTAAAATTATTTTTTTGCAATATATAGATATTTCAAAAAAAAAATTACAAGTTAGAAATTCTAAAATTTGGAAAGATCTAGAGATCTTTTGAATGGTGTTATGCATATTAAAGATATTTCATATATTTTCTTGTCAAATATAAAATTAAAATTGTAGTTCATTATTTTGTTTTATTTAGTTACTGGATATATATTTATAATTGTGAGATCAAATAATAATATTTAATAACTATAGTTTTTTAAAAATCTATTTGACAATTACTTTTTATTTTTAGTTATGATTTATAATAAAATTTATTGATTTTAATTAATATTTTCCTACATGAATCACGGTTATGTATATAGAAATAAAATTTAATGTAATTATATATAATTGCTTATCAATATAACATTGAGATTATATACAAATTTAAATGCAAGGCATTATGACCAATCTTAAATTTTATTAGTATTTTGATTTTGATTTTTTTGAATTATTTTAAATTGACATTAGGTACAACAAGTCAGATCATCATTTGTTCTAAACAAATCTAATATTGTTTACATGTTATCATATGTTTCCAATTTGTTTAAGGGTGGTGGACTTGTCCAAGGAAAAAATTAGTTTTAAATTTAAAACTTGTCAAAAAAAATTGTTTTTAAAGTACAATTCTATTCTTTAACTGTGTTGTTTTTTTAATTGTTATAGTATTATTTGTTTTGATTGTTTTGAATGGCTACCTGAATGACGCCAACTACAAATAGTTAAAATTTACTTAATTTAAGTATAGGTATTAATAAATATGAGTGGTTATGTAATTCTATTCTTAAACTAAGATAATTAACTTGTACATGTAGAAATGTGGTGATAGATTTCAAAGTTGTGAAAAAAAGTTAGTTTTCTTAGTTTTTTTTTTTTTTTAATTAATTTAATTTCTTAAAGTATATAGAATAATTTGGTGGTTAGAACATTTCCTATTTTAAACACAAGTTTTTATTTAATTATTTGGTCATGAACATGTTAATTTATTCTTTAATAATTGACTTGTGTGGGAAGAGGTTTCATATTAGATTTTAAGCTTGTCAAAAAATGTTATTATTATTTCTTAATGTGTTTGATTTGATTATAATTTTATTCAGTTATTGATTTTTAAAGTATTTAGAATTATTTTTAAGTTGGATAATTTCTTATTTTTAAGTATTTAGAACTATTTTTAATTTGGATAATTTCCTATTTTGAACAAATGTATTAATCTATATACTTAGTCATATACATGAATTGTTATTCTATAATAAGTGATGTGTTTTAGAATATGTTTATATTGAATTCTAAAGTTGTAAAAAAAATTATTTTTATTTCTTGTTTTTTTAATTTGAATCTTAAATTATCTATAAGAATTTGATCATTAAAAAACTATAACATTTATGTCTAATTAGATGTTTTTCCGATGCTTTCTTATCTAGTTTCAACATATTTATAGTTAAGGCAAGGTGTAAAATATTAGAAGATTGCCAATTATAATCATAAGTATTTATCTATGTACTTGACCATGTACTTGAAATATTAATCTAGATATTAGGATTTTATAAGGAAAGGTTTGCTATTATATTCCATACTTGTCATAAATAATGTTATTATTTTTGCTTTTTATATTTTAAATTTTATTTGATTCTTATAGTATCTATTTTTTTTTTAACAATAGACAATTAGGTATACAAAATAAAATACCATGTGACTTACTATAATGTATAATTTTTTTTTTCATCAATTGAAATTGCTTACCGTATTTTAAAAAAAAAAAAAATTGGTTTTGATGTTATATCGATTATATTAAATCAAGCCTATGTAATCTGGTTCTATTCATAATTATTTTCATTTCATTTATACTCAATTTACTTCATTATATGTCTTCATCTTAGAAAGCATTCCTAAGTAATAAGACCTTTTTAATTTTATAGTATCTATTTATATTTATATTTTCTTTATTAGTCATATTAATAGTATAAAAAATGTATTTTAAAAAAGTATGTTAGAATTATATAAGCATTGTTTTTCTAATGCATTATATTGTAGATACTAAAATTTAATATTTAACAATTGGTAATGTAAATAATAATCTTCACTTATCCTACATGATTTGTGCATTTTAAAACATCACTTATTTACCATTCCCACACACATATATGTTATTTATGTGCCTAATCTATCATATTTTTTTATCATTCACCTAAAGAAATATATAAATCTATGTTAAATCAGTTAAATATCCTACTAAAACATTTATAGATCACCACATTTGCATTCCTTTCTCCTAGATAATTTAAATTAGACTTAAACAATAACATAGATAAAATTATTGAGGATAATGTTTCCATCCTTTGACAACTAGTGGATATTTTTCAAAATAAAATCATTCCCATAAGTAATCCTTTTCACATAGGGTATTTGTAGTGTGATAAATTATCGAATTAAATGCATATATATATATATATATATAAAAATCAAGGTCAACATTATTTTTCATCTAATTTTTTTTATTAAGTATATATTCATTATTACACATTGAAAAAAAAATCCTTATTCTTCCCAAATTACAAATTAATCACTAGGATAAGTCATTAGGCAAGTTTAAATCTCACCAAATGAAGTCAACTTTAAACATTGTCAAGACCAAATCTAAATTTATAGGTGCATTAATATAATGAAAGAACATAATTTCATAATTAGATTAAGTGGAAGAAATAAATGTGAATTGAATTTCCTCTTTGTATTATTAGATAATTAGGCAATACACAATCACCAAGGGGTGACTAGGATCATCTTAGTCCAATTACACTTCCTCACATTTTATAGTTTTTTCTCCTTCATTAATGGGCTAGGGATTTAAGGAGAAGGAAATTGATTTATAAAGTTGTACACATAGTCAAAGATTAATAATCATACATACATAAAAATATCATGAAGAAACATTACATTATATAGTCACAGAGATGTAAAACATCATAGGATAGTAATGCTAGTGTTAATTACCAGCTTTTTAAAAAAATTCCCTTATTTGACATTACCAACACTACACCCATACAGATAGAGTTTCAAATATATATCAATAATAGGCTCAGTTTCAATATATTTTGGTTGTCAAACCATAATATAATCAACCATTCAAAAATTAAAGCTAATTATATTATCTTTCGTTACATTTTCCATAACTATAAAATACTTTTCTCAACTCAATTCCAATATTTTAAATTTATATCTATGGTTTATTACCATCCATTATATTATGAATTCATTATAGTAGTTATATCTTCTTAAGGTTAACATATTATAAAAATAGGGTAAACATATTGGTGAACCTGTATATTTATTGAACATTTCCAAATCCTAGTTTTCCCTTAGGATCTCACCCTTCTCTCTATGGTTTCTAATTCCTACCTTACATTTATATTTTTAAACCTATTTTGTATTTCCCCACATAAAAAATTACATAAGGATTTAATAAATGAATATTGTTTCTATTAGTTGACTTAATTTGTGATTTAAATCATTTCACATTATTTTAATTTTCTATGTATAATTTAGATTAAATATAAGTTTAATAATAAGTCTAAAATTAATAATGAACCATATTTAGCCTTCCTTAATTCAATATGTGTAAATATATAATTTGAATTTAATATCTTAACTAATAGACACCAAATATAGTGCATGACTCATTTCAGTTCTCATTGTTGTTATTATAATGTTAACAACCACCATCCCTTCCTTGGTATTTTCCCTAGGCTTATATTAGGATCTGTGGGATAACCCATTCTAAGGTATAAAATAAGGTTCATCCTCAACCCCCACTACCTCCTACCAATAAACAAAACCAAACTAAATAATATGAAATTATGGATCAACTAAAGAATACCCATGCTAAAATTATTTTGTTGGACTTACTCTAAAATGTTCTTGTTTACAAAGATATTATTAATATATTATTGTTGGATACAATTTGACCAAGTGATGTAGAACTACATTATCTAAATTTTACTTGGTTAACATATTATGATGGATAAAATAAATAATATATTTTAAAAAAGAGGATTTACCCCCTACGTGCACATTATAGATAAAAATTTCCCATCGTATAGTCAAGATCAAGATTAGAATAAGATGGTAAAATAGGTTTTAGTGGATAACATGTCATAATTGAAAATATATTATATATAATTTGTTAATTTTATTGGTATATAATTAAAGGTCTTTTCATACTTTAATATGAAAATGGTAGGATTGACAATATCCTACAAAAGGTACTAAGATATATTATATTATATATAATAATGGGTGCTATAACGATAGCTACATTTTTACAATTCATACCTAATGATATCAACTAAAATATTTTTTTAAGAATACCATATATACATGAGATGAATATGATACCTTATAATTTGCATGCAATTTAATTATCAAGTGTGTGTTTATGTGTATGTGCATATGTGCATGTGTGTGTCCTCTAGATCAAGATCATTTCAAGTATTGTACATTGAATTTCATCAAGCAACATTATATACCTCATATGAAACCCTCTTCTTATGAATTTAAGAAACCTACTTCATCAAATGAATCAACTAAACTAATATCTACTTTAGAGCATACATCTATACCACCAAATATTTTAAATCAATATGGTTTTATCATAGGATATTAATAAAACATATAATTTAAATAAAATGGATTGTGAAAGTGCTCATAAGTAATTACTTAGCCACTGTAATATCTACACATATAGGATGACAAGGTATTGTATTTACATAAGGTACAATGACTAATGGTACATAAAAATATACTATTTATATGCACTAACTTAATGGGAAATGAATTCATGCATGAAAATTTAAACCATAATTTGACATTACATTTAATATTTGTGATCTCATTGACAATACAATTTTACCCAAAATATATACATTAGATGAATTTTACGTTAAGGAGTTTCTCTTAGAGTATTTAATGGATTATTAGGATCTCTATCCCTTATATCATAATAATATATTTTATAATATATAAAATCTCATATGTACTTTAAAAAGAGTGAAGGACCTAGTGATCATGCCTATATGGTGTCCCAAACAACATCATCACTCAATCATATGTATAAGATAGATCATTGTTTATTGATGAAAGATAGAGTTTAATTATGCAATAAATCAAGTACCAAGATTAATATTTTTAGTAGCTAATATGTAATTAGGGATATGATATATTAATGTATATGGGTTGATGGAGATGTTGACATGTGGCACACATCCCCCTTAGTTATTTATATGGGTCTAATATATTAGGATAATAGAGTAGCTTGTGGAATTAGTGCATTGGGTAATGGTCAACCTACATTGGGATTAGAAGGTTACCCATCCATTAGAGTTCTATATAAAGGAGATGATTATCATTGAAAAGAGAGATAAGTAAGCATTGAGTCTTTTATTGTAATAGAATATTGGAGGTTGTCCCCTTGAAGAGACATTGTCAAGTTATTCCTTCCTAAAGGAGTATTGTATGGTGTTTCCCTACTTTAAGGGTATTTTATTTATGCATATATTGAATATTTGGACATCTTGGTCCACCAATATCAATTGTGTTGAATTTATCTACATTATTATGCATTATTTCTAAATATTATAAGTGTGCATCATAACAAGTGGTATCAAAGCTTTGATTTGGGAAATTTGTGTGGAGTGAAACCCTATATTTGTGAAATCATCAATATATTTTGATTGGTTATGAATTTTGGCACAATTGTTTTACTAGATATGGATAATATTGTAAATAAGTTATTATGTCCATAGACCCTACCAATAATTATAACTTCATCAACATGAATGTGGCCAAGCATCTACATGTTCAAGTATAGAATATCAAGGAAGTTCAAGTAGATAGTAAGAATATTTCAATGTTTAAAGATTTGAAGCTCATTATGGAAAAATATGTTTTGCATTCAGATTTTTATGTTTTGGATATGGATGATATGGATATATTTCTAGGATATACATGGTTATAAACTTTGGGAAAAATCAATATTAATGTTAAAAAAAAAGTACATAAAGTTTTGGTATAGAAAAAAGGTCACTTTATAGGATACCATAGTGGGAAAGGCACCAATAACAGTTAAGGGAGATCATGAGGATGAGATTGAAAAAAGTGATGAAGAGAACAAGGAAGATTTAGGTGACATATAAAAAGACACACTAAAATAATAAATAAACACTTCATCTACTCAAGTTAAAAACAAGGAACAAGTGGAATTAGTAAAAGAAAAGGTGGAAAAAGTTGAGGTATATAGACACCCACATCATCATGAGAATAAAAAATCATGGAACCAAGTAAGGAAGTTTCACATCAACAATAATTTTGGTTATATAGGATATCAGATTTCTAATCAGTATGGCTACGCATGGAAGCTAAAGAAGAGTTACTATGGTCAGGTATGGAATCAGAGTAGCACATCAGAATATGGTACATGAAATTAAAAGTAAAAGAATTATGCATGGAAACCAAAGTAGTATAATTATGATCATGAACAAAATTAGAGGAGCACAATGGCATTTAAAAAAAAATTTGGAGAGCTATCACCTACCAAGATCACATATGGATGGCTAGATGATCGAGATTGGTGACAAGTGTGAAATGATTTGAAGCACACTCATTATTTAGTTTCTTCCTATATTTCAGGGATGAAACATGTCAAAGAGGGAGGTAATGCTTTATACCTAAGAATATGATATATTAATGTATATGTGTTGATGGATATTTTGACATGTGGCACACATCCCCCTTAGTTAGTTATATGGGTCTAATATATTAGAATAATGGAGTAACTTATGAAACTAGTGCATTGGGTAATGGTTGGCCTACATTGGGATTATGAGGTTACCCATCCATTAGAGGTCTATATAAAGGAGATGATTATCATTGTAAAGAGAGTTAAGTAATCACTGAGTCTTCTATTGTAAGAGGATATTGGAGGTTGTCCCCCTCGAAGAGACATTGTGAAGTTATTCATTCCTAAAGGACTATTGTATGGTGTTTCCCTACTTTAAGGGTATTTTATTTATGCATATATTGAATATTTGGGCATCTTGGTCTACCAATATCCATTGTGTTGAATTGATCTACATTTATTCTACATTATTTTAGAATATCATAAGTGTGGATCATAATAGTAGCTATGTTAAAATATGTTGAAGGAGTATCCTTTCAATAAGTTTTACATCATTACCTAAATTAATTCACACGAGCTTATAAATATATGAAATGAATTGATTTGATAATTTTAATGCATAATATGATGTTATATTTGAATGCAAATGTATTTAAAAATAATAATGATAATGCATCAAAAAGTATCTCTATTGGTCAAAGATGAGATCCAATGAATATCAAATACATGATTAATTTGATCCATTGCTTACTTTGAATGGATTTATAACATGATATTTATTGAAAATCATAATAGATAGATTCGATGATACACATATTATCATGATTTAAACAAATCATGTCCCAAATATGATTTCTCACTATTGAATATTGATATGATTGTATAATCCATTATTGTGTGTTAAATGATATCATTTATAGATAGATTATTTGGGTACAACCAATTATAGATAAATCTTGATAACTCAAAAAATACAACTTTTACTACAACATGGGGAACAATTTCTATGTAGTTGTTCCATTCAGACTAAAATGTTTGGGGTTAGTTATCATATGGATATGACACATTTTTTTCATGATTAAATACACAATAGAGTAGAATATTATGTCGATGATTTACTTGTAAAATATAAACATTGATAGGATCATTCTACTAATCTATGACACATATTTTAGTGATTATATAAATACAATGTACACTTAATTTAAAAAATTTGTGAATTCAGGGTATCTTCCATATATGTTATGGGTTACATAATCTCTCAGAGAATAATATAAGTTGATATGAATAAATTTAAATTTTCTGTAGACATGAAAACATAAAAATAGTTGAAACAATTATGTTATTTAGAAAAATGATTCAGTGTATAAGATGCTTTATGGATCAATTAGTAGATAAGACAACCACATCCTTAATCCACTTATCTTCATTCCTCCTATACTAAATAGGCCCTTGTTGTTATATCTTTCTAGTAAAAATTAAGATCTAGGGGCATTACTAGAAATATATGATGATGATAATCAAGATGATGCCATATTTTATATCAGTATACAATAATTTATTATGAAAGTAATTACACCATCATGGAAAAGTTATCTTCAACAAATTTTTTTGCCACACAAAAATTATTACATTACTTGCTTAATAATTAGATACATGTAAAAATATGATAGATACACCAAATTTTATCATTTCAAAATCCCTTTTGTGAGGACACATACTGAATTGGGTAATGTTACTCATGGGATTTGATTTATAATTCATATCACATTAACATATTGAAGGAAAATTTATCTATGACCAATTAGCCACCATTCGAATAACATATATATTCTTTAAAAATAATGAATTTCATTATAATTTTACTTCTTTTTATTTGGTTAATTATGCTTGGACCATGTATTTTGAAGGATCCAAATGCACTATAAGTGTTGCATCCATTATATTTTTCATTACTCCTCAGGGCCAACCCATGCCATTTTCCCTTTTCCTAGTATTTTCATGTAGAATTAATATATTAGAATGAGGCCTTGATATTGGGATTATGTATAATATTAATAATATAAATAAAATATTTTTGACTATATGGTGATTCTCAATAAGTGATCAATTAGGTTCTATATTTTTTTTGAATAAAATATAATAATATAATCCCATATGATGAAATGGTACAATTATTAATGACATACTTTGATCCTTTTTCCATGTGAAACATCCCTCAAAAATATAATAGACATGTTGATACTATGGATAGTCATCCATATATGATACACATTGACATTAATGATGATCATGTGATTTTTATTATACAATAATTAAGAAAATATTCAATCACCATAAACTATGTGGATGATTCATAGGTTATTATAATTAATTTTAGTGTAGTTAACGCAAAATGGTATTGTGACATATATATTATTTTACATTGATATGTTTTCCCATAGAATGCTACATGGGATGATAAACATAAATTATAGTGTATATCAATGTGTTATGTACCTGTTTGGGGGATATCTATTCAACATTTCAATACATGGATAATTACTTTGATGACTCAATAAAAAGGAGGATCAAAATACTCTACTTGATGTTCATGATTGTGAATGCATAGGTCATTTTTGAGGAAAAATAATGTATTATAAATTTTTTCACTAATGATAATATTGGGCCAATATTGAATATGAATGTCACAAATATGCCAAGCATGCCCAAAATATTAGAAATATAGCAATTTAAATCATGCATGATCATCCAAGTTACAACCTATTAATTCACCATGACCATTTATTCTTTGGGGATTTGATTTGATTGGAAAAAAAAGCTAGAATCATGAAAAGGTCAAATATTTGTTAGAACAAATATGCAATATTTTACCAAATGGGTAGAGGATATACCATTACAATCAACTTGAGAAAATAAATATGTAAATTATTAATGATAGATATAATTTCATGATTTGATCTAGCCTAAGCTATTATAATAAATAATTGATCATATTTAAAAACAAAAATTAGTTAAGATATTTTATTCTAAACACAAGATTCATCATACTTTCTCTATATCAACCTAAATATGGTAATGAATACTTATTTATGTCAATTTTGGTCCTTTTAAATTTTAATTAACTTGTGCCTTTAAACATATTTTCCCCGTTTATGCTATCGTAAACACCTAGGAAGGTTTATTTATATTTTGATGTCTTATATTTCACTTACATAAGTATTATAATTGGTCAAATCACCTTTATTCATATATATGGACAAACCTAGATCCAAAATTTTAGATGTTTCCTTAAGGCGAAAAAACATCTAATAGGGATAATAGTTGTAAACATTTTTATCCCATGTTAGACAATGTTGTCCTTAAATCTCTAACAGTCAAATTTTAAAACTAAACCTTCATTTATATTACTTTCTAGTTTTTTAGGATTCCTAGCATGTGTTTTCCCCTTTTAAATTGATATAAAGGTACACTCAAGTCACTTATTATTTCACCTATAAATTTCAATTCAGAAGCCTATTTACATTATTTCATATTGAGAAAAATTTCCCTATTCTTCATAATTATTATTTTGATCACTATAAGTAGTCCTCAACCAAGATATAAATAGTTATTTATCCATCCAAAATCAATTCATGATCATGTATTCAATCCATTCATAGATGCATTCACATAGTCAAAGAAGTAGAATCTCACAAAACACTTTAAGTGGGAGAACTATGTGGGCTTTATTTCCCTCATTGGAGTATTAGATACATGGAAAATGTTTAGTCATCATCGGGGTGATTGAATTCATCTCAGCCCAATTACACTCCATTTTTTATTTGTAGGTTTTTAATCATTATTATCCCTATTAGAATTTCAATATTAGTTAAACTATTTGCATGCCTTCCACACACTTATAAAAGTCAAATATATGCATAGAGACCTAACCTAAGTAGCCTCAAGTGATCATTTCATAAATTGTTGTTTTTAAACAAAATACATGATTGACCAAGTTGGATAGTATTAGGAGTTGATCATATCCTCAATCTACTGATCTTGTCCTTTTATAATTTTATTTCCTACTTCTAGGACCTATATTCATAGTTCTTATTTTTATTTTTAGTCATTTTTCAGTTGACATATTTAACAATCAAATGGAAACAACTAATTTTTTCATTTATTTTCATAATTATTCTTATTTTAATCCTTCGTACATTTTAAATTCAGTATTGTACTTTCATTTTGCTTGTTAAAAGGTCATTTACAACATTATGATTTTTTATATTCAATTTATCTTAAATAAGGTTAATTTAATTTCTTATCCAAATTTAGATAAAACATATTGTTAAAACAATTTGTTGATTTAACAGTTTCAAACCCTAAGTTTACCTTAGGGTTCCAACCTTCTAGTCTTCCAAAAAAAAATAATGTTTATATAAATTCCTAAATATCTGACCCTAAAATAATTTTATTTTAACCTTTCATCTAAATATGACACTAAAAGGACATGATTTAAAAATTGGATACAATATCTAAAACTAAAATCATTTTATTTTGACCTTGGATATGATATTTCACATTGAAAGTATCTTATTTTCACCTTGGATTTCATAATAATTTACTAATCTCCATACATAAAAAAACTATTTTATTTCTATCTTCTCATTTCCTACCAATGTTTGCAACATCATTTCCATGTTATTTTTTATGACATATAAAAATATTGCTTCTAATATTCCTTTAATGTGAAGTGTTAGGTTAGGTAAGATTCCTATGAAGCATTTTCAAATTCCCTTGATCAATTTTCAAATGTATTTTGATAATACAAACATTGGTTATTCTTCTTTACATGAATATATTTATCATGAATATTTTTAAGATAATCATAATGAAAAGGAAAATCAAGATGAACATAATGCACAAGATACCCATGATGGTTCAAATAGGATCCATCATAATTAAATTAATGGAGTAGATCAGACACAAGTCCAACATTTATCAAATTTTTAGTAAGTACTCCATCAAATACCACAAGATAAAAAAAAATAATTGAAATATTTTTATCTAATAAAATTTTACAAAAACATTATGCTTTCCATGAACAACAAAAACCATTATTTTACATTGTTAATCCTAACACAATCATTGTTACTAATTTAAATCATATTATTTCATATAAACCTTTTATATTTGGGTAACACAAGGTTTACAATATATTTATATGTTTATGCTCAGTCAAGTGTCTCATCTAAAACCATTGATAACTACACACACTACATAACATACTTTGCCTAATGCACAATTCCTCAAGAAAACTATTCATTTTTTGCATGTTAAGTTGTTTCAATTAGACCAAGGTATACCAAAATCTAACAAATCATTATATTCAAAATATTTAGTTCATATTCCACTAACACTTGATATTGCTTCATATCCTTTACCTACATGATTTATAGCTTATAAAATTAAAATATATGATGGTAAAAGAGATCTAGAACAACATCTCATATATTTTAATGCAACATGTTTGGATTATGCTTTCAATGATAAATTACTAACAAATTTATTTCAAATAAGCTTAAAATAATATGCCTTATGTTGGTTTTATGATCTACCTATTCAATAAGTAAAAAACATTCAATCCATTAGAATTTTTCTATTAACATTGATGAAAATATTTTCTATGCACAAATTATTAAGTTTAAGCAAGGAGCTAATGAGTTTATTAGTGATTATGAAGTTATTTACAAGAACATGCTCCCCAAAATGACTAACACCTTAGAAGATAATGAGTTAAAATATATTTTTAACTTAATTTTTCTTGCACATTTTCATGGGTCAATTATTTGAAATCAATTTAGATCATTTGAGGATATTTGTCACATAATAAGATAAAAATAAGTCAGTATTCTTGCTTTAAATAAGATTGAGTATGCATTTACATATAATTCAACTTCCACAACAAAGTTTCAAATTAAACCATATTATATTTATCTAAACTAGTCGATACTAAAGATTATGAAAAGATCATAATTAATTCAATTTATAAACTTTATAAAAAGATTATGTTATCAAATAAAATAAGAATGCAACTCTATAGACTACTAAAACTACCTCATAAGTTGATATAAAAGTTACTTGATAGAATCTCATTACTCTTCCACCATCATTTGAAATTGACATAAGCAAACCTCAAGGAAAATATATTGATATCAATTCATATTGTGGTTACCATAGATGAAATGGTCCTTATTGTAAACAATATTTCAATCTCAAACACCTTATTCAATATTTCACTTACAACAATGTTATTAAGTTAGGCATCCCTATAGAGGAAATTAAACCTCAATATAATGAAAGTTATAAATTAAATATTTTTCATTTACCTAATTCATAATCATGATACTAAAAAGGATAGTTCAATAGTGCATCAGTCTTACAATGGGTATCCACCTCCTGAGTCAAATTAGAATCCATTAAATGTAATTATTGCTATAATTTTTATAACTACAAAGTTATGTCCCATGATTACTTTTGATGATAGTGAGATAGTGGACGATGATTCTTATTTTCATGCTTTATATATACAAGTTTATATTAATCAACAGCCTATTCATAGTGTGATATATTATACTATATTAGGAGCTAAGAATGCATGCAAAATTACATTAATTCATTAATTATGTTATACACAACATGACATATGATAAACTTATAAAAGTGTCAAGATATTCAATGGAAAAAAACAAACCAATTTAAGATATATTGTGTTTCCTCTTAAATTGGGCCCTACTATATTGTCTACTCATTTTTTATCTCTACTGTAAATTTGGGTCTTTGTTATTTTTAGAGTTTCTTTTACTCATGCTTTCTAGGTTTGTCCTATGTGGAATTTAGTCCCACATTGACTAGTTTAGCTTGCTTATTTCTTTTCTTACCTATATAATCAAGTGCACTCTTTGAAATATTCATGTTTTTGTATTCATATCATTTTAGTATAGCAATTATTTTTCAATTAGTTTCCCCTTGTTTATATTAAAGCATCAATGGTTATGGTAATGAGAGATTGGAGAGATCTTGATTGAAGAATTTTGATAACTCTTTCATAGCATTAGAGGCATCTCCAATAGCCATTACACAACTTACTTCATACATTTGTTTGTCCTCACAATGTGATTTGGATCTGAGTTAGTTGGGATCTATTATTGTGCTTTTATTTGGTATTTGGTTGTAGATCTAAAGTTTTGGTTCATTTAAAAGGAAAATGAATGTCTTTTATAGATATAGTTTAATGTCATACCATTGAAGTAAATGGGACCTATTAGTGTTTTCCACTAATATGTGTTAAAAATCTCATACTTGGTATCCTTGTGCTAAATATTTGACGTTGGTGTTGTCATTTTTAGATTTGGTCTTGGCTTTTTTTATTGAGAACAATAAGACATTGAAGAAAAGAAGAGATTTAAGAAAGTTCTACTATATTGTGGCATCTCTTTTAGATTTATTTCTTAATCTTGGAAAGCTTTGCCTAAGCATTAGACTTATTTTTATATTATTTCTTGGAGATAATCTTTATCCTTTCAGACTTACAATTTTTGAGATCTGCATTCTTCTTGGCATCAAGTTATTTCAAGATCTACTAGGCATCCTTATTTTTCAAATTTTGTTTTGTAGATCTACATTATAAAGAGGAGCTAAGGTGTCGAATGGAGGAGTTTGAGAGTGGAATTTTCATTGCAGCATGGTGTTTCACCTTGGGGCTAATACGTTGAGGTTCTAAAGAGAATAAGAAGATGTTGAAGAATTATTGAACTAGGCATTAGACTATTGAGAGAAAAGAATATTAATCTAGATTATCATATTTATATCAAATCATATTTGAACCTTGATAGCATGGAAGTCTATGTTTCTTTCCAACTAGGCATTGAAGACTACCAAGAGAATATGCTGCATTGAAACTAGCATCCTCTCTTGGCTAGGCATTGGTTTCTTTTATACTGGGACTTTTCTCATAATCTTGGCATTTTATTGTTGATCTACTATGTGGGAAAGAATGCATAGATATACTACATTGGAGATTGCCTAAATATTTGATATGCTTGTGATCAAGTGCATTGGATCTACCAAAAGAGAGACTTTGGCATTTTTTTACTTGAGATACACATTAGAGTTTCTGACAATGACTGCTAGGTTGATTTGATAAGAAAATATAAGAAGATTGACATTGATGTTTGGCATAAAAGAGAATAGTAGCTGTAGAAATCTAATTGGAACATTACAACTCTCACCTTGGTATTGAAATCTTGATTTTGGCATCATTTTCTAACCTTGTTGTTGTAAGAGAAAGCCTTGGATTTGTCTTTTAATAAGATCTATGTTTATATCTTAGTGGAGGGATCTAAGAAAAAATAAACATGATTCTCCCTTTTCTCTTCTCCAAACAAGTTTTTTTCATTCTTTTTTGCCTTTACAAAGTTGATTTTTTGCCTTAAGTGTAAGTAAAACTCACTTGCATGCATACCAAAGTAATCAAGAACATTTTTTTTCACTTATGTTGACTTTTTTAAGTCTATGGTGAAATTATAGTTCCAACAAGTGGTTACATGCTATATTTGTCTCTGATTTGGTCTCAAAAACTAATTTGTGTTGTTTTTAAATTATTTTAACCCATTTTTATGAGAAATCAAAATGCTTATAACTTTTGAGCTATAACTCAAATTTGAGTTCTATTTTTTTTCAAAATTGTATGTTTTTTTAATTATCTATCTATTAGTGTCATTAAATTGTAAAAATGTACTATTTTATAAAGTGAGGCATTCTGGGGGGGTCTGTTTGCATTGGTTGTGTTGACTTTACTTATAGTTTGGGGTGACATTTTAAGTGGTGATTCATGTTGATATGTTTTGAGAATTTGTTGAGGTATTATTAATTATTTTTCACATACCTTATATCTTTCATTTATTACATATCAAAGGGTGAGGTCTGGTTTGTTAGGAGGTTAGACCCCCTTATATGCAAACACAAACTTCCTTCTCACTTATTCTCAGTTGCATTGCCATCATTTGTTGCACTCATGTATTTTTGGATGAGTCTAACATATTATTATTGTGTATACATTGTCGCTACTATGGGGTTTCATGTGCTATGGGCATGCCTTATACTTTACACATGCATTATCTCAAATACATTTTTAGCTGAGTCTAATGTCTTTTTGCCTATGCTTTACACATTATTGTTTTTGGTTGTTGATCCTTTTCTGGTGTGTTTACATACATTATGGCTCTTTTTACCATTTTCCACACTCTTTTATCATCCCACAACATGCATTAGTACTTTGACACATTGGTAGTTGTGGCATGTCTCCTTCGATGCCTCATTTTTGGCTCCTCACCTTCATCTATGGAGACATCATTTTTTCTCCATTATTTTTGGAACATCTTTCTTGATGGTTTATTTTACAAGTTGATAGTCTCATTGTTTGGAGACATTCTAGTGAAGCTCAGTGTCTTCTTTGTCTCCATCTAGTGTTTTGTGTTTGGGTTATATTTTATTCTCACTAATTTATAAAATACCATGGAGAGTTTGTTGATTCAACCTTGTCTACGTTCATGCATTTGTGTGATCTATTCGATAAACCTTTTTAATTTTTCAATTTCTTGTCTCTTCCATCACCACTATGAGGATCATCTTTGAGAGACTTTCTTCTATTTTTGACAACTTTTTTTTCATAGTTGATATAATCCTTGTTTGTAGTTATTCTAGTGTATATAGTGTCAACTTATTATGTGTTTAAGTAGTGGATTTAGACCACTCATGCAGACTTTTATTTATCCACTCTATCCATTTAGTAGTATGGGGGGTTTGATGTATAGTTTGCTTCTTAGTGTTAAGTGTTCCTTACACATGTACTTTTGTCACCACGAATAGTCTTCTTGATCAAAGTTATTTTGTTGAAGGTTGTATACACAATATTTTAAACTTTTATCAATTATAGATGCTTTACATATTGAAATAACCCATTAAAACTCAATATTTTTGAGTGCATGCCCTAATAGGTGCACTGAGAAAGGGGTGGGTATACCTTTCATGATTTATATTATTTTTTCCCCTTTTTCCACATTATTACCAATCTAACTAGTTCCTAAAACCTTTTCCTAAGTTTTTTCTCCTCCCTTGCATAATCTTCTAATATTTTTCCTCTTTTTACCTTTATTTCTCTATTTATACCCCTTTTGACCTGTTTAGTATACAAGGTCAACTTGGTCGATGTATTATAGTTTAGGGACCCTTTATCTCTTTTGGTTTGTTAGCCCCATGGCCGACCTAGCATAGACTTAGTGAGTTAGCTTGAAAATGTGCTAGGTCAATTAGGTTGACCTAGCATAACTAACATTCTTGAGTGAATTTAGGGTAGGTTTTTCCTATAAATATAAGGTCATTTTGGTCATTATTAAAATATGCAATAAATATTTATTATTCACTTGTGCTTCTTCATAATTTGCACTTTCACCATTCTACTTAAGCGGATATAGCTTAGGTTTCTTATTTTGGAGAATTTAGTCTTATGGATAGGTCTTGGATGCTTTGACCTAACAAAGTGATCCTTATAAACCACAACAACCTCTTGTGAAGCCCCTTTAGCCAAGGGAGAGATTGAGTCTTGATGGGTTCACATTTTTTAAAGTATATTCTAACTTTTTTCTCCTCTTTTTTATTAGATAGAAGCAACATAATTGTTGGCTTGAATAATATTACTCTTCATATTCTATGCATTAGGGTGTTACTAATACTTTATTTATTTGAATTTACCTATAAATATTTTGATTTATTTGTTTTACTAACCCCCACTTTTGTGCACACTAGATTAGATTTAATTTTCTTGTTATTAGATTAGTGAAATATTAAATCATATGACTCTTTTAGGGTTGTTATGTGATTGATTTAGACTATAGGCTTTGGAACCCTATCTCACATGGTGTGTTGTGAAAAATGATCCCCTAATTACGTCTATCAAATCCTCACATTGGTCATACTCTTATTTAACAATTAGATGCCCCCTAATCAGAAGTGTAGATGTGTGCTATCACATCTGATATAGGATTGATTTATAGACATGATGCATTTTTTATTGCATACATTCTAGTGAACCTAACATGAATCAAACGCTTGCAAGATTTATTTCACTTCTTTCATTTTAATTTGATCATAATTTTTATCATATATTTTGACATACTAGATCAATTCTATCGACCTAGTTCTTTTTCTCTTTGAGTAGGTTTTCAAGAATGGATAACTGGATCGACCATCTTGACTTAGTATAGGTTTTAGTTTTCTATACTTCTAGATTAGCCTACTAGGTTGACCATCTCAACATAATGTGTTTTTAAACTTTAAGTTCAACCTACTAGGTTGAAAAAGTTGACCTAGTGCATTTTTATCACTTTTTCAATAGGTTCTGATATAACTTAATCAACTAGCTCAACCCAGTTTATAGGTTTCTACCAATTTTCTCTAAGGTTATTGATAAACAATATTATTCATTTTCATGTCTGATCCACCAAGGTTAGGTTATATATCTCTATATCTTTCCTTTTTGTATTTATTTTCAAGTGTGTAGTCTTAAAAACTACCTTCACACAATCAACTAGGTCAACTCTATGGACCTAGTTTTGTGTTCTATGTTTTTTGAAATAACTAGGTCAACTTGACTAACCTAGTTCACTTTCAAAATTTGCTTCCATAATACAAGTTAAACCCTATCTATCATTTTATTTATAATTATCCATATATTTTCTCAACTATACCTTGTTTTAAAGTTATAATTAGCCATATATGATTAATCACATTTTTTGTAAGTTTCTTGCATCCTTTAAATAGTTCAAATAGTCTAATTAGGGGAATTTCAATCAATCACTTAGTTGTACTATTTATTTTCTTTTTCACACATGACCAAACCACATAAATATCAAAAATCATTTAAACATTTTACTACCCATGCCAACCTACTTAGTTTTCATCACCAAGGGGGAAGCTACCTTGATGCTCTGGTCAAGTATAAATCATGGTTAATGGTATATTTTGGCCAAGTATCCATTACCATTTTTTTTTGGTATGTGAAGTGAGGGGGTAGGCTCTAATACCAATCATATATCATTTCCACTACAATCCCTTTCATCCTAAACTTACTTTAAAATATTAATAAATTTCTATCTATTACCTTACTTATAGCCAATGTCCCTTTTACATTTAAAATCATTCTTAATAATCCAATATAGATTATAGGTTGACCAAGTAGCTGACTTTATTTTCAAGTTGTTTTCTTGATATTTTATCAATTTTGTGTGAAAAATCTTGTATTATCCAATGTTAGTGCAAGATTTTTCTTTGTGTGTATCAGCTAAATTGGTTAATGTCAAATCAGTTGATTATGTGTCTCCTTTCTGCACTTACTTTCTTAGATTAGTTACAAATTGTATTATTTCATTTATAATCTTGTTATCAATGTTTTCCTCTTCCTTATTCATTATACTAGGTCAACTTGGTCAACCCTATACTTTTTCTAGCTTCTATGCACTATACTGGATCGACCTAGTTGACCCACTATAATCTGTAAGCCCTATTTCTTTCACTAGGTTGATCTAGTCAACCTAGTACTATTTCCTATTTTTTTTGTTTTTCAATCTAATTTCTGATTTCTCTAGTTTTGCATCTTATTCATCTCTCTTTAGTCAGAATGAGGTCTCCTATCAAAATATTTTTGGATAACCTAAATCCATTTAGATACTATATGGGATGTTCATTCCTTCCTCTCTTTACCTCCTAAGAGAAACATCACTTTTGGGGCACTTATTCTCCTCCTTAATTTATGAACTATAAAATGATGAAAATAACACCTTAAGATGAAATTGATTGATCCAATCCTTTCCATACTTATCAAGACACTTCTCAAAATCTCCAAACCAATGTGGGAGTGATTGATACAAATATGTTTAACAATATCACTAATAAACCCTTCTTCTAATAACCCTCCCCCTAACACAATTTCAAGGAGTTCTCAAACCAACACTAACTCACCTCCAAATACAATCCAACTCTGAGCTCAAGTCATTCAACAAATTAACATCATGAAAAACTATAATACCAACCAAATAATGCAATTTCAACAACATTTATTCAACATGATTAGTCAACCATTTCAAGTCATCATGTCTCAACCAAATACGAATTTTTTCCCTCTTCCTCTTAGAGATGACAATGGTAATATCATCCCTCAACCTAAAATGAATAAAAAAATTCTTCAACATCTTCAAAATTAACCTTTAGATCCATCTATTGCAACCATAGATATTGGAAATATTTCTCCAACTATCACATATAATGGGACTAAGGATCCTACTCTCTTTATTAAGTCTTTTGGTAATATCTATAAGGAATGGGTCCAAACTATCAATTTTTATATCACTCAGATTTTAGACAAAAGCTTTAATTGTGATACACTTGAATGGTACAAACAACTTCCTAGACATCCCATCTCATAACTAGAGGATTTAGTCAATGATCTAGTGAAGGAATTCCAACATGATGACCTTATTGAAAATTATTTTAGCCATTTTATCAATGCCAATAAACTTCCTAATGAATCTGATCATACTTTTATCAAATGATATAAGTCTCTTTATTATAAATTATACCGTAAAATGAATGATGAAACTCTTTTAAAACTATTTTTCACTACTCTTAAACCTTCCCTTCGATATAAAGTTTGAATCTTTTCTCCAAAACTTTAGAAGAAGCATTAGACAAAGAAAAAAGGCAAGAATTTTTTATGACTCAATTTGAACCACCTTAAACAAATACTAAATCATATTTCCAATCTTATTCTCATACCATTGATTCATATAATTCTTCCCAACCTAAACATGAAGCATCTATTTCAACTAGTTGTAACCAAACCTAGCCTCCCTTGAGTCTAGAACAGCTTAAAGATAAATTTCCACCCTTTAAACCCATGAACTTTGATCCTTCCAAACCTCCTCTAAAATGGTACAATCCTAATAAATTTTTTTGTTGGCATGCTACTATAGATCAAACTCATGAGTCTTGTCATGATCTTCACTAAATTCTTCTTTCATCCTTACTTGGTCCACATTTCAATCTTGATATTCTCACTAAATAAGAATATCAAGACTACTTCAATATTCTCAAATTCAATCTCAAGAACAAATATTAACATCAACATTAATAACCTAATGAAAAAACCTCATCTGCTAATTGTGTTCAAATCATAATTTATCCTTCTTCCTATACCAATAAGGAAAGGATAGTTAACATGAACAAATTTAAACATATTATTTCATTCATTGGACCTCAACCTCTTAGGCCACATGAACCAAAAGAGTACCTAGTTTAAATGCCTACTCTAAAGAATGTCATCAAGATCATCCTATATCTCTTCATACCTCTCCTAAACATCATATGTCAAATTCAACCTCCTTAGAATCTAAAAAACCAACATATTTACCTATCTCTAAATGCACCTATCAATCTAATTTAAATCATTCTAATGGTTTAATGTTACCTCACTCCAACTCACATGTTGGGGCATCTTTAAATGCCCATCCACATGTCCCTTCAGACTTTGGGGCATCTTGTAATGCCCATCCTCGTTCCACATCACATGTTGGGGCATCTTTTGATGCCCATCCACATGTCCCTTCAGACTTTAGGGCATATTATAGTTCCCACTCATATATCTATCAAACTTTGGGGCATCTTGTGATTCCATACCTACATACAATTACCTTTTTGTGTATTTAGTGATACCCACTCTTCATCTTCTTCAATGCCTAATAACAAACACATTTATCTTCAAGAAACATTCCAATATTTATATACTTATTTTTCGCATGCTCCTCTTTGATATAGACGTTAGCATAGATTTTAATTGTTCTTTTTGTATCATGTTTCTTTATTTTTATGCATTTTTCTTCTTTTAGTTTCACTTTCCTAAGCATCATTATTTTCATCTACATTCTTTGGTTTTATTACACATAACATTTGGTATCCCACTCATATATCTATCAAACTTTGGGGCATCTTGTGATTCCATACCTACATACAATTACCTTTTTGTGTATTTAGTGATACCCACTCTTCATCTTCTTCAATGCCTAATAACAAACACATTTATCTTCAAGAAACATTCCAATATTTATATACTTATTTTTCGCATGCTCCTCTTTGATATAGACGTTAGCATAGATTTTAATTGTTCTTTTTGTATCATGTTTCTTTATTTTTATGCATTTTTCTTCTTTTAGTTTCACTTTCCTAAGCATCATTATTTTCATCTACATTCTTTGGTTTTATTACACATAACATTTGGTATTTGATTTTATTTTTTTTCCTCATATATTTCTTTTATCTTTGTCTTTTTATGTCATTCTTTGCCTTAGTAGATTTATGATCATTTTTGCCCCTTTTCTTTAGCATTTATGCATTGATGTACCATAGTCTTCTTTTTCTTCTTGTATTTGCTATTTTGTCACCCTCATGGGTTTTTATTTTGTGAGTTTCTTCATAAGACTATGGATAGGACATGACACCCCTAAAAAAATTACCATCTTTTTTATTTTTTGAGTTTCTTCATAAGATTCAAATAGTTGTACTTTTTTAGAAAGTTCTAGAATACACTTGTTTTTCTAAACTAGACTAACCTAGAGGCAAATATGCTAATATACTAGCATATGCATTTACAAAAGAATATTATTATTTCAAATATTATAATGTTTAAAAAAAAAAGAATATTAATTAATTGGTGGACCTATTATCGAAGGGTCCCCCTGTTGCTATTGCAGAAGCTCCATAGCCCTTTGATGTTGTTCCTTGACAATTTCTAAATCCATAGCTAGCTTCAAGAGACATACATCTTCTTTGTTAATGAAGTCCTCAAAATATCTATCATCCCTTGCCATTACTTCTTTAATACTCTTGGATTCTGTAATATTTTTTTCAATAGTGAAGATCATGCCCAAAATTCTACTATTTTCACTACTTGATTGACCTTGGATGTTTCCCTTTACTTCTACATCACCAAAGTGACTCCATTATTATATTCTCCTCATCAATAATGAATAGGATTGTAGTCTTTGTAGGATTAACCAACATGGTGCCAAGAAGTTTCTTAATCCTAGTAATCAAATCTTCATCATCCCTTACAAGTTTGTCCAAGCTTGTTGACCAAGTGCTTAAGCTATGGATCTTATGTCAGGGGATCTAGCTCTACCAATTAGAGCACAAATGATTACTTCTCGTATTAGCAATTAAACAGGGAATTATACTAGAATGATAAAGTAGCTAGAGACTTGAGATAGCAAAGAATTTGAGAGACAATACGCACTCTTGTATTAAATACTACTAGAAGAAAATACAATAAGGAAGAAGCCACTTCTTCCTCCACCTCAAAGGATTGCCACACCTCAAGACCTTCTTCCCTCTCTCTCTTTCTCAACACAACAACTCTAAATCCTGAGTTGCTATCCCTCCTTGAATGCTTCAGCTGATCTCGTTGACCTTACACCTGTAGATCTCCTTGACCTTGTTAGCTTCAATGCTTTTACTTGCCTTAGAATAAATTACAATACATGCCTTATGGGTCTTTAAATAGGATCCCATGCTTACAAAAATAGAACTCTAGTTACAATAATTAGACATGCAGCTTGTGACTATAATTAGTCACTTGACATGCAAACACTCGCTTCACTTAACTGACTGTTCGTCAACAGTAGTTTTGAAAATACATAGGCAATCGATGCCGGTCCCTGTTAGTCCGGTGCTACCAACGTCAGCCGACTGTCTGCCATCACCGGTATCCTTCTCCACTGCATCTGATCAACATTGGTCATACTACCAATGCTGGTGGCTCTGGTTCTTCAACATGCTTCCTTGTGTCTGCAAATAGTTGAAGCTTTTAGCTCCACACCTTAACAATCTCCCACTTGGAGATAAACAACTGCAACTTGTACCTATACCTGTACACCATCTATTTTTTTCTTTAGGCTCTGTATCCCTCTTCAACGTCACTCTTGAAGACCAACCACCACACAAACCTATGATGTAATACCTGTATCTTATGCCATAAGAATTTTGTTGCTCCCAAATTCTCCATGACATACTTCTGAACCAACTCTACCCTTAGCTCAAAAAACTCCTTATATATGAAACCCTGCAACAAGTAACACAATACAATAATAGGATAATGTAGCTAATATTATCTAACCTGGTAAAGATAAAATACAATGGTCAAACCTCCATTATTCTACAGCATACTCAAGACCATATACCATAGCCTTCTGTCTCATGTGTCCATCCACTCTCTTCTCTAAAATGGGAATCCATCCCTCTATCCAGTGCTTCCTTCCAGCTGACAACTCTGCCAACAAATACCTATTTGGTTCTACTCAAGGACTCACACTCCTCATCCATGCCAAGCTCCCACTATTTTTGGATTCTACCTGCATTGCTTCTTCCATCTTCCTAGTTCATGATTATCAGTAAGCAATATAAAGAAGGTGAACAATGAATATGAGGTTCACATACCTTTCCTGACCTCCACATGGGTGTTTGAGACTTATTAATTCACCCAACATCCATTTTAGTGACCGATCTAGGCCATCTCCCAGTCTACTTCTAATCGATGTCGGTTCCCTGCACTGACCCTAACTATCGACATCATTTCCCTGGCTGATGCCGGTGTCCCTCCTACCAACGTCAGACTTCTCCAGTCTAAACTACCGACCCTGCTAGTCTGCACATGACCGATGTTGGTATCTAGATGACTGAAGTCGGTGCCAAGCTACCGACATCGGTGTCTGTGTGTTCTTGTAAGTGATGAAATTTTCATCTGCGAGCTCTTCTTGGATCAAACCTCTGTCCATGCTGCCCTACTCAGATTTATTCAGCCCCTGTGACTAATCTTTGTCTTTCATCTCCTCCGTAAACACCAAGGCTTCTTTGTTCCTGTCAAAAGCATCAAATTTCCTCTTTCTGCAATGAACTGTATCTATGCTTTTTGAATTTGAACACATACCTTTTGAATCAAAAACTTCCATTCCCTTCCTATTCTTGTGACCAAGCCTATTAGGCCACATCTTCGAATCTACACCAGAAGTAGAATTAGTAATACAAGTAGATAGATAAAGAGTATCTACTTTCTTACCTCTTGCTAGAATAAGTGTTCCCTTGGTAACCTTCCAAGAATCTACTGTGAGGGTTATTGTGCATCCCTCATCTCCCAACCTTCCTATAGAAATCAGACTCTGCTTCAGAATTGGAACATGCATGACCTCTTTCAACACCCACGTGTTGTCAATCTGCAATCTCAGCTGCACTTTCCCTTTGCTAACTATCTGACAAGGCATACCATCCCCTAAATAAAGAACTCTAAAGTCTCCCTGTTCATACTCATAGAACAAATCTCTATTTGGGGATGCATGAAAAGATGAACCAGAATCTAAAATCCATGATCCTACCTGACTATCTGAAGAAAGTATGAGAGCATCTTGCATCACAATATTTGCATCCTTTGCTTCTTCAATACCTGCATGTTGATTCTCTTTATCTCTCAACCAACACTCCTTCGTATGTCCTTTCTTTCCACAAAACTAGTAGGTAATACCTTTAGACTCAGATCTCCTTCCCGACCTTGATTTCCCTTGCTCAACCTTCTCCCTTTACCTTTCCCTGCTTTTTACACTTAGAGCATTCCCTGATGATTCACCTGTGCTTCTCTTATGTATTTCCTCATTCAAGATCACACTCACAACATCATCAACTTTTAATATTTTAGGAGCAGATGCAAAATTACTTATTGCCATAACCAAACCGTCCCAACTTTCAGGCAAAGAACATAAAATCAAGAGAGCCTTTACCTCATCATCAAAAACAATATTGACTGAAGCTAATTGGTTTACCAAACCATGGAAATCACTGAGATGAGTATGTACCGATCCACCTTCCTGCATTTGCAAAGTAAATAGCTACTTCATAAGATATACCTTATTAGAAGCCGAGGGCTTTTCATATAAATTCGCCAAGGACTTTATCAACTCTTCCATTATCTTACACTGTGATAAGCTAGAAATCATAGATGATGCAAGGCTCAACCTTATGGAACCAAGAGCCTTCCAATCAAGAACGTTCCATTCTTCATCCTTCATATCTGTGGGCTTGCATGCAACCCCACCCAATGGTAAGTACAAATCCTTCTGATACAGATAGTCCTTAATCTGCATCCTCCAATGTTGATAATTCTTGCCGTTAAACTTCTCTATTTGTAGTATACTTTCTTCTGCCATTGCTGAACTCCCACTCAATCAAAAAACCCTGTGAATGACCTGTAATAAAAAAACAATACCCTGCTTCCTACAAACCATAGCTCTGATACCACTTGTCAGGGGATCTAGCTCTACCAATTAGAGCACAAATGATTACTTCTCATATTAGCAATTAAACATGGAATTATACCAGAATGATAAAGTAGCTAGAAACTTGAGACAACAAAGAATTTGAGAGACAATACACACTCTTGTATTAAATACTACTAGAAGAAAATACAATAAGGAAGATGCCACTTCTTCCTCCACCTCAAAGGCTTGCCACACCTCAAGACCTTCTTCCCTCTCTCTCTTGCTCAACACAACAACTCTAAAGCCTAAGTTGTTATCCCTCCTTGAATGCTTCAGCTGATCTCCTTGACCTTACACCTGTAGATCTCCTTGACCTTGCTAGCTTCAATGCTTTTACTTGCCTTAAAATAAATTACAATACATGCCTTATGGGTCTTTAAATAGGATCCCATGCTTACAAAAATAGAACTCTACTTAAAATAATTAGACACGCAGCTCGTGACTATAATTAGTCACTTGACATGCAAACACTCGCTTTACTTAACTGACTGTTCATCAACAGCAGTTTTGAAAATACACAGGTGACCGACGTCGGTCCCTGCTAGTCTGGTGCTGCCAATGTCGGTCAACTGTCTGTCGTCACCGGTCTCCTTCTCCACTACATCTGACCGACGTTGGTCATACTACCGATGCCGGTGGCTTTGGTTCTTCAGCATCCTTTCTTGTGTCTACAAACAGTTAAATCTTTTAGCTCCACACCTTAACATCTTATCCACCACTATCCCTAATATAGCATTTAGGTGGGCTAGGCTAATGGTTCTAAACTTAGGAATTTTATTCATAATTAGTATGCTGATAAGATATCTTATTTTGACCTATGTATCTTGTTATTATGCTATCAATCCTAAAACCACCTCACTATGTTAGCTCAATGCATTTTATCTTAGCTTCATTGACTTTAAAGAGTTAAACTTATCAAAAAAAGATGCTTCAAACATATTTATTATAGCCTCAAGCACTGATAAGATAGCCTAGGTCTCGAAGTTATCTTATTCCTTATATAAATTATGAATCCTCTATTTTATTCCCCTTATGCTAGCTTTGACTTAAGATAAATGAGCCTCAATTAGGATTTCAATATCTTATTCATGGATGGGTAATTCACTAGGTTGTTTCCCTCCAGCTAGAGTTAAACCTATAAAGGCTTCAACCTTTTGGAATGTGAACTCTTCAATCCCCACTATATATTTTCTTATTATGACTCTCTTTGATCCAACTATCTCTAGATTGAACTACACAGTAGGAGATGACTCTATGCCTTTTGGAGGTTTTAGGACCTCTATCCTTGTGCTTATTGATACTCATAGAGCATCCATTTATTTCATTTCTGACCCTGTAATGGTCACTATACTTCTTTCTTCTTCATCTTTCATCAAAGCCCTTATCCATGGCTTCATATTCTCATGTAAATCAATGTCAATTGTTTGGGTCAAGGCCTAAGAGTGAGATAAAGTGGGAATATTCTAAATTTTCCCATAAATGAACCAATCATGGATGACTGGTCCATGAATAAGGTATTCCTCACTAAATAAGTTGATTTCACTTATGGGATGAGTGAAAGTCAAATTTGGCCTCTTTGATCTAACTTGGACCAAGGCTAATTTTTCTCTCCTCTTCTGTGGGAGAACTATTGAAATTAAATCCAAAGAAACCTCTTTTCCTTTATCTTTCTTAGCCTCTTCTACATGGTCTTATACCTCCTCAACATGCCCCTCTTCTTTATTAGTGCCATATGCATCAAAAAGGACCTTTAGAGCATCCTCCACTGTTTCATCAAGTCCTAAGCAATCATGTCCAAGTATTCCACTAGAGATGTAGGTATGTCAAGAGGGGTTGAAGATGATGGCCCCTCACCAAGTCTCTATTCTAACTTTTCCTTACTAGGACCTTGTGTGATTTGTGTTAGGGGTTATGTTAATTCTATCTTATGTTGCTCCTGAGATGGCTTGGAAGATATAGGTAACAAGTGGTATACAAAGGTCCCATTTTCCATATATCCCCTAGTGGATTCTCATAACTAGATAGTATGTGCTCAAGTTTAACGTTATGTCTCTTGAGTCTAGCCAATATTTCTTCAAAAGTGTTTTCTTTGATATAAATATTGCCATGGACATCGAGTTGGTGTAGATACATTGGTTTGGGCAACTACCTATATTTCAATTGTGTGGAGACTATGCCTTTGGGGTCCCACATCTTCAGCTCATCAAGCTACAATCTAAAAGAGTATCTATGCCTAGCCATAATACTCATCTAGTCCTAATTCTATAGCATATTTCTACTAATGGTTATAGGAAAGGGATAGAAGAGGCCCTTCGTCTTATCTTTGCATACTCTATCTACATCATTAATAATTTCATGTTCAATCTCTTGCTCTGGTAGCTTGATTGGGACATAGATAGGCAATCTATAGAGATGGATCATAATCCCCTCAATCCTAATCACTATACAATCTAGATACAACTAGATGTATCTAATGAGATCCACATATTTATTGGTTAAAGGGCTTATCCTAGGCATATGAATCCCTATAATGGCTATTAATAAATTTGGGTAGACATAATCACAAATGAATTGCATTTTATGCCTATAATTGAATATGTGTAACCTAGAATAGTAGTGAGAGACTGTAAATCTACCCTTAGGTGACCAATTTTTTAAATAAGGGATCTAGGTGGAGGCTAGTAAGGTATCTAATAGATAAGACATCATGAAAAATTTGGTGTTGGTCTTCTTCCTAATGGATGTAAATTGTATTTCTAGGTATATGTTGATCACCTCCCCAATGTGAGGAGTGAGCCCTTTTTCTACCATAAAATAGACATAAGACACCCAATTCTTACTAACCAATATGGTTGAAAGGGATCCATATATTTGGTTCAATAGGGTCATAATTACCCTAATTCCTTCAATAAATTAGGCAACTAGGATGTTTCCAATATGGTTTTAGATCACATGGATCCCTCAGATCAACCATGGCCTAAGGATGGTATCAAGATCATTCTTGCGAGTATATTCTTTAATAGTGGGAAAACCGACTTGGGGTTTTGAGAGTTTATAGTAAATTTCAAAGGCTAATGGGAAAATGAATGCTACTCTTTTAAAGATCTTTTCATAGATAATATAACCCTACTCAATCCTAAAATCCTTAAAAATGGGAGTGAGGATGTTGATACAATGGATTACCTCTAGTTTGGAATTTGGATGGTGTAGAATTGCCATCTAGACTGAAACTAGGTCATAGTACCTCTTGGTCATAGTATCAGTCCTCTATTCCTCTTTGGTGATAGCCTAAATCTCCTCAATGGTCCATAAGATCTCAAACCAATTATTGTTACCAATGTTTAATGTATTAACATCTAGGTCTTTATCCTTAAAAACCCTCCCTTCATTGTTTGTAGATAAATACAGCTCTGTCTCATCCTTGTATTACTACCTATGACCTCTCATGGCTTCTAAAACTTTAAAATTATTCACAACTATATTGAAAATGGTCTCTAAGATAGCTATTTCCTACTTAAAAAATAATTGAATCCTTAAATTCATTATAATAAATCCAAATCCACTTAAGGCCTTTTATGTAAGTTGCTAGGGTTTCAAAGCCTTAATGGTGGTGGCTCATTTGGAGTTTAGCTCATAAATGTTTTAGATATGATTTAGACCTTAGAATTTATACATTTACATTTTTGAGAACACAAGATCTCATATTTTATCACTTTGTGCTTTCATGGCACTTATTTGACATCTATCTTGAACCTTTCATGACATTTTTCATAAATGCCTTTGAAGCACTAGCCGTTGGCATTTAAAAATGCCTTTTTCACACCATTGGATCAAGATCCGTAGATCCATGCAAGATATTGATTATGATCTAGGCCCTTTCTTGTCATTGGTCCTTTTTGGTATTGAGCCATGTGGTTGTACCACTTGGTGCCTTCATGGGCTTTCTAAGCTCTTACACCTTTGTTAGTCACTTATTGGATGGGCTTTCTAGGTTCTTGTTTTCCAATATAAGAATGCCATGTGGTAGCTCTACAAGGCTTCCTAGGATCTTGGAGTCAATTTGTGTCATTTGATCAAAATCCATGATGAAGCAAGAGATGTATGATCATGATATAAGATATTGATCATGATTGGTCCTTTTTGATATGAAGGACCCTTTGCTTTTAATCTTTGAATTTGGGAGTGTTGCATGGAAACTCCATAGACCTCCTAAGGATTTGACTTTTCAAAGATGTCTTTGATGCATAATGAAGCATGAGCCATTGATCACGATCTAGGTTCTTGAACATGATTGGTCTAAAGGACTAAGTGCTTAGTTTTTCAGGCCTTTTCCTCACTCTATTGGATCAAAAGGCATGAGGAAGCATGGCTCATTAGATCCTATAAGATGTATGAACATTAAGTCCAGGCTCAAGGTGGAAATAGAAACTTAGGCTAAAAAATTTAGGCTAAGGCCTTTTTCATGTTGATAAACATGAATGGAGCCTTAGCATTAAAACTTTATGCTAAGTAATAAAGTGACCTCGCTAGAAAATATAAAGAGATCATATTAGGAAAATTAAAGGGGCCCTTAACATAAAATTATACCATGTTAGAAAATAAAGAGGACCCTGCCAACCTAATAGTGGACCATGTTAGAGGTATAATAAATATAGGGGGGAAATAAAAGGGACCAAGAGATAATGTTAGGCTAAGGTCTAGTTTTGTTGAAAAATGTAACCAAGCCTTAACATAAAATTTTGGCTTGAGTCCAAAATAGATTTAAAATATTCTCACCAATTTGGTCCCACCAAATTCAAATTTAAATTTTAACTAAGTGTTTATGCCAAGTTTTTTAGAATAGGAATCTATCATAAAGTACTCCTTAGAACCTACAACTATAAAACATGAAGACTAATTATTAGCAACATTAGGCAAGTTCAAATGAAACCATAAATCAATAAACTAACCTCATTAAAGTGGATGATCTTAAAATTCTAATTATAATCAAAATAGGATATGATTTTCGGGTTAAGCTTCAAAATATCTCAAGGGTCCCAATTTTCAAAATATAGGTGTATGTTACATTCAATAAATGGTGACTTCTAGGGGAAATATAAAAATATGTTAGAACGTAGAGACTCTAGTTCAGACAAACAACTAAGTCATCCACTCCATTTAATCAATAATATTATCTAGATCATTTTATGGCTGAAAAAAACATTACACTTGTAGAATTGGGATCAAACATTAAGACATAGTCATATTTTTTATGTGCTTTGATTCCACTTATTGTTTTCCATGGGATTCAAGAGACAACTTCCAGGTTTCATATCCTTAATCATTAACACTGACTTAAAGCATGTTTATATATTCATTAATATCCATGCTTTTAGTTTAGGGAAAGCTTAGGCATTGGTCTGATTCTAACTAAACATCCATAATCCTGATAGAGATGCCTTTAGCTCCACTTATAGCCTTTCTCCACTGCCAACCAAGCATCCATAGCCCTGATGGACATTACCAAAATCATCTATGCTTAAAATATTTTGATTTTTCATTGAATTATTATTTTTTATTTTTTAGATATTTTATGCTTTGAGTCAGGGATGAAAACTAGGATAACTAGGTTTATAAATTTGTTTAAGTGTTTGATCCTTAGAGAATCACCTATGGCTGCAACCATTATCCTTGGCATGGATGTTAGTTAAGTGCAAGCAGGAATGTGATTTAATAGATTATAATTTCCTCTTATAAGTGAAAATATTCTTAAAACAAAACTTAGGTCAAGACAATGTTCAATTTCTCATGGAATAGTTGGCCTCTTCAATTAGTCTTTACTAGTTTCTTCAAATAATAATATGAGGCCCACATATTATAACCATGATCAACATATGTATTAGGTTCATACCCAAATTCTTAAACTTTGGAAATTTCAAACAAGTTAAATAGAATTTGAGCTTAGAGTTGTCCAAAAGAAGTTATTAGAAACAAGGAACAAGGAAACAAAGTAAGAAATAAAAAGAAACAAACAAATATATACTTACTTACATATAAACAAGGGACGAAAAGGAAAGATCTGAAAGAAACTAACTAGCCTACCTATAATAAGTCTAACCATCTTACAATTTACTCCATAAAGACCTCAGGAGGAGAAGTAGAGAAGTAATACTTGAGGTATTACCCATTCGTGGGTAGTGTGAACTCAACTTCTTGTATATATTTGAGTTTTAAGGTATTCTCTCCCATTATGTCTACAATCTAATATGGACTAATCTAAAAAGGTCTGAATTTTTCATGCTTACCATTAAGATCAGATGCTTTGTTTTAAAGGAGAACTAGGTCTCCTTATCTTTGATATTTTATCAAACCACCTTTTCACTATGGTTTAATGTCTATTAAAATCAGCAAAGGATTTATCACATACATCTTCCATCTGAATGATGTCTAGCAATCTTGACTCTATAATATCATGCATTTATTCCATGTATTCTTGCATGAATTTATATGTATGCAACTTGAGAGTTATAGGAAAGATATATTCATGGCCATACACCAAAAAAAATGGTGATGTCTTTAAGGCTTGATTGATCCTTATTTTATCTACCCATAAGGCATACTTGAGAAGTTCATGCCAAGTCCTAGGATTTTTTGTAGTAGACTTCTTGATTTCCTTCTTTAAGTCATTATTGGTAGATTTAGAAACTCCATTTCATGAGGGTAATGATTGGATGAAAACTTAAGAAAAATATCATTATCATACACCCATTCAGTCATCTCTATGAATGTAAATGCATAACCATTATCACATACTAAAGAGATTGGAGTTCCAAAACTAGTACAATTTTTTTCTTCTAAGAAACTAATCACTTCTTTAGTCTTGCATTGTTTGGTGGCTACAACTTCAATCCACCTTGTTCAATAGTTTTTGGTAGTTGAGATGTTTTTTTGACCTTTAGATGAATTAGGGTTAATCACCCCTATAAAGTACAACCCCCATTATGTAAAGGGTTTATCAACCATAATCAGTTGTAAAGTCATTGCTTCCTTATGCTCCTTGGTATTAAAGATTTGATAAGAGTGACATTCCCTCATGTGTTTGTGAGCATCTTTGAAAATAGTTGGCTAATAATATCTAGCTCTAAGAAACTTGTGGTTTGTAGTCTTTCTAGATGGGTATCCATTACCAAAATTCTCATGGAAGGTGATCAACTCCCTCAAAGTTTTTTCTATATACAACCCCATCTTTGATCAAATAATGGGATGCATTGAGCCTCAAAGCCCTATTTTGTTCCCTTTTTAGTCCCATGGGATAGGTACCCTTAATTATTAACTAAAAAATGCAATTATACCACTCACTAGATTGAAAGTTCTACTAATCAACTTGCATAATACTTAACCTAGGGCTAGTATTAACAATCATTTAGATCAAGCCTTGGCATCTTACCTATTTTTCCTTTTTCATTTCTTTGTCATACTCTTTTAAAAATGAGATCCATTTACCTCTATGTTCCCTATGTTCATTATGGCTCAACATAAGCATTGTGGCAAGATCAGGTATAATAACATGCACCTTATTTCTAAGGATATACTGCCTAAATTTATTTACTACCTTAACTAATGCATATTCTTATTTATCAATCAATTAATAGTTAAATTCAATGTTCTTAAAGTTAGTACTCATGAAATCTATTGGGTGATCACACCCTTCAACCTTCTGAGTTAAAACTACAACCATAGTATGATCAGATGCAAAAGATTAGAGATAGATGTCCTTTTAAAAGTTAGGACTTATTAAGATTGGATCTTAGATATTTGCTTATTTGATGTCATTGAATGCTTTCATGGATTCTTCATTACATGAGATGTTTGTATCCTTATTTAGTATGTCATTCAATGGCTTAACAATCTCTACAAAGCCAGAAATGAACTTCCTTACAAAGTTTATCTTACCAAAGAATTATTTTATCTCTTTCTTACTATTTGGAGGCTCTACCTTAGATATAACTTCCACCCTTTTAGGATCTATAGAGATCCCATTTTTATTTATGACATGACCTTATAATTTTCCTTTAATAACATAAAAGATGTTTTTCTTAGGTTTTAAGGAAATTATAGACCTCCTGCATCTCTCAAAGACTTGTTATAACTACATAAAGTGATCTTCCTATTTTTATAAAAAATGGTTAAAATCATCCACATATATAATGATACACTTACCAATCAAACCTTATAAGGTATGGTCCATGGCCCCTTGAAAATTAACTCCCACATTGATTATCCCAAAAGGCATTCTTTTGTAAGCAAAGGTCCCCCATTTGGTTGTGAAGGTTTTTTTCATCTTGTCTTCCCTATCAACCAACACTTGGTTGTAACCTAAAAATACATCAAGAAAAGACATCATAGCTAGACCTGAAATAATTTGCATCACTTGTTCTAGAGAGGGAAGAGGATAGTTATCCTTTTTATATGTTTTATTTAAATTCCTAAAGTCAATGCATAGCCTAATCTCACCATTCTTCTTTCTTACTGGCACCAAATTGGCCACCTAGGTAGAATGCCTAAAAGGAAACACAATTCTAGCATCTAGTAATCTCTTGACCTCTTTAAATATCATTGGTTCTAGGATGGGGTTCATAAGTCTTTGAATTTTTTTGAAGGGCTTACAAATTTATTTAAGGGGTATAGTATGGGTGATGACTCTTGGATCAAAGATATTCAAGTCATCATAAGACCATGCTCTGACATCCTTTTATTTGGTTAACAACTCTTTGGCCTTCTTATTCTTAGTGTTAGTGTAGGCCTTTCCAATATTTACCAGTTGGGGTTGATCTTAGGGTCCAAGGTCAACAACATTGTAGTCTTTCTTAATTACCTTACAAATCTTAGAAACCTCATCTAGCTTGTCTTGATCAAATAGTTGCTCTAAGGCAATCATGGATTTAGGAATTTTATTGTCATTTAGTTGAATGACTTTACCATCAAATTTGTCTTCCCTAAGTGCATTTTCATTAGTTTCATCAATAATTTGAGCCTCAAATGCTCTAGAATTAGTCATGACATGTAAGATTTGTTGATCATCATTGAGGACTTGAAAATTATTTACATTATCAGGGATTAAAGGACAAGGTACCAACTCAATGCTGAAATTGGGGCTATCTTGGTTGGTCATGAGATTGGATACAATAGATGCCAACTCATCAGTATCTTGGTTCTCTTCTATGAGGATGGAGACAATGATAAAAGCATCAAAAGATTCAATTAAATCCTAGGCCCTAAACTTATACCTCTTAAGGTATGAAAGTTTGCATTGATATTTGCTTCTCATTTGGTTGGATACTAGTTCTGAATCACCATAGACCAATAGTTCTTTGAATTTGTTTTTCATAGAAAATTGAAAACCTAAGACAAGGGTGTCATATTCAACAAGTTTGTTAGTTCATAGGAATTAGAGTCTATATGAAGCATGGTATTCATTACCAATAAGATCAGTTAGGACAACACAAACTCCAAATCTAGCCTTACGTATAGCCCCATCAAAATGTAGCTTCTATAGCATAAGAATAACATGAGTGATTTTATGATCACATCCCTTTCTAGTCTCTACGGTGAACACCTCTAAGTCTAAGTTAGTTATATTGATCCTTTCATTGATGGCATTGTACTCAGTGATCATGTGCTTCATCCTCATCTCCCTCTCAACCCTAATCTAGTATGGAACTCCTTCCCAAGGTAGCCAAAAATATGATTAATATGTAGACATGCAACCATTTATAGCTTTGGTTCATTCCTTACTTAACAAGATCCCATAAACATCAAGAATGTTAACAACTTGGATATCAATAAACTGATATAATCTAGGCTCAGAAGATAATCACATATGAACATTAAATAACTCCCCAATTACCTTTACTCTATATTTGTATAACTAAGTTAAAACTCTTTTAGACCCAATAGGAGTCAAACCAAGTTGTTTGTAAATACCTATTGGTGTGATATTAGTAGATGCAATAGAATATAATAAATAATTATGCAAATTCTTACCAAACATTCTGACTATGAGTAGGAAAGGAGGAGATTCTACCGTAACTTTGTGTACATCCATATTAGCATTGTCAGCCTTGGGTGGTTTATTAAATTTCTTTGACAATGAATCCAATAAAATGTCCCTTTGTTCTATAATCTTTGTCAATTCATGCAATGTGATGTTAGATTTTATTTTCTTCATGTCTTCAACAATATTATAACTAGTTTTACTTGAGTAACTAGGAACATCAACATTATGTTTAGAGGTACTCCCTTTGAATGGTTTTAGATCATTACTTAAAGAAGTTTCTAAAGGAGTTCTAAAGTTATTTAGAGGCATTGAGGTAGTCAAGGGATGCCTCTACTCTCTATTCCTCAAAGGATATGTTTTCTTCAATAATTGTTGGAAGGGCCAGATTTTTTCAGGGACATCATCAGGTTCACTATCCTCTTGAAATGGTGAATCAAAGGTCTTCACCATGAAAATTTGATTAGAAGGCTTGTAACTTGAAGTACTTACACCACTATATTTTTAGTGACCAATTAAAATGTATCCAAATCTTCTTAGAAAGCTTTAAAAGCCTTGAATAATTCTATACAATCAATCTCTCCATGATTGGTTGTACAATGAACTCTATAATAATCAAGAAATGCAATATTAGTAAGATTAATGTCCATAGTACTCTTTTCAAAAGATGTCTCATTATTATTATTATTATTATTATAGAAACTATCATTCTAAAACCTATTATTTGGCCTATTAAACCTTTGAAATGAGAAGTTCCTACTAGAGCTCTCTCTAGTATTGCCAATTTGTTTTTATAGTTGAAGAAAATTAGGGCTTAACTTTTAGAACATTTTAATTATAGATTCACTTTTATTCTTGAGAATTTCAAAATTGTATATCTAGTTATTTTTAGTAGTTGGTACTAAATCTCTTTTATCATTTGCATTGAAACCATTATTAGTAGGATGATTGAATAATCCTACATTTTGATTGGGAACAACATGACTCAAAGGAAATTGATTGAGATTTGGGAGTTGATTCATGGCTAGGACATTCTAGTTGTTTTTGGGGAAGATGTTTAGAATGGGCATACGTGAGTTAATATTTGGGATAGAGTAGCCCATTTGTCCTTGGGGCTGCATTTTATCACTGATGATCACAATCTTAGAATAATCCCTAGCTTATGAAGTTATATCTAGAATACATCTTTTCAAAAATACATAAGTCATGGGATCCACTACATATTTTTAGATTTCTAGAGCTAAAACATCATCAAATTTATAAGGTTCTATGGTCTTGATATACATTTTATGGAATCTAGAATTAAAGGACATTATGAGCTCATTTTCATCCCTCTTGATGGTGGTGAACTAGTGGTATATAACACATGGACTAACCATCTTACCAAACTAGTCTATGAAAATGTTAGTGAAACCATCCCAGCTAGTAATATAATTGTCAATAAAATTGAGAAACCATTCATAAGTATCACATTTAAATGTAAATAGTAACAATATACATGTTGAATATTCATTAAAAACATTTATTAACCTTAAATTATCTTTAAAATATTTAATGTGCTCTTCAGCAGTAATAATACTAGTTGGAGAAAATGTTGGCAAGTATTTTTAGGGTTATATGGGAGATCATGTACCACACCTGGCATATTGATTGAATAATATCCCAACCAAGACATATTTGGACAAAGGTTAAAGACAAAAGTACCTTGAAGAGGTGAGGTTGGAAAAGATTTGGAATGCCTATGCCTACCTTTATCTCACCTAGTTTTTCTATGGACTTTAAGCTCAAGCAAAGGCTCTCTTGTCTCTAAATGTGCTCTTGTTTGATTCCTTTGAAATCGCATCTTTAATATTGAATATCATATTTTAAATATGATGTATCAAGTTAATATTTATAAAGAACAAGGGTTAAACCTATACATTAAGCTCATTTTGCAAAGTTTATGTAAAGAATAGTAAAGGACGTAAATCTTGGACTAAGATAGCTCAAGGACATGTCAAATTATGTAAATATGGTCTATATTTATCAGTATAAGCTCAAATAAACTCAAATATATGAAATATATGCTAACATTTAATCAAAAAAATCTATTGTAACCTCAAATACTACGAGTATTCAAATCTTAAGCCAAATTTACCAACACTAAGCACCAAACTTCAAATAACTTTGATCTTTGTCTAAAGGAAACACAAAGATATGTCAAATACCACAAATATCAATGATATTTACACTTATAAGAAAATAATTAATCAAAATCACAAAGATAACACCAATCTTAGATCAAAACACACTGATATAAGTAAAGATTTTGCTAATTCACAAAGAAAGGCCCTCCTTCTAGCATGAATGGGCTACCTGTTGATGCCTCTATATGTACCATAGATATCCTTTGTGTGAAGAAAAATTCTCATTTTATAATTCTAGGAATTAAGAACATGAGTAGCAGGTTTTGGCAACTTATGTTACCTATGGTAAAATAGAGGCAAATCAATGTTTATTTGTTCCATAAAATATATATTGATTAATGGTTAGGAGCCACCATGGACAAAGTCTTTGTAAAGTATAAGTATCTATGATAATAATAGTGAATTGTGATTAAATATTAAACTATAGATTAATCTAAATGGACATTAACAATGAAATTTAAACTAAATTGATCTAGTTAAAAAGAAGTAAAAGAGAAGGCGGAAAGGAAATAAGTGATTGTTGATTCTTGACTCAAATATCATGACAAAGTTTTAATTATAATTGAACCTAAATGTAACTAGTATATAATTCAAAATAGCATAATATCAGATCTTACCATACACCAATAAATGTTTTAAGGACAATACAAAATCATACAAGTAAGATTTGGATTGTACCTTAAAGATTTGTTACCAAACTCAAATAGCATTAGCATATCTGAATACAAAACAAATGAAGAAAAATTCAAGATCCTTTAACTAATCTAGCATTAGCACAAATTAGCAACCCTATATCATAAATTAAAAATTCATGAAACCATTTAAATTCGAGCTTTAAAACCAATAATTGAGAGAAAGCCACATTAACAATTGACACATCAAATTTAGACAATCTTCACAAAATTCCTTAATAGTATTAATTTCTCAAAGTATACAAATTTTCTCAAAATTATCTCCCTTTACAAGATGGTAATATTGTCTTTTATTGAAATACAAGGCAGTATAATGATCAATTGTGAAATACAAATGTACAAAAGATAAGGACAACTACCATTTTTTAGAAAGTTATAGAATACAATAGATTTTCTAAACTATACTAACCTAGAGGAAAATATGCTAATAGACTATCATATGCCTTTACAAAATAATATTTCTATTTCAAATATTACAATGTTTTTACCAAAAAAAGGAATATTAATTAATTGGTGGGCCCATTACTGAAGGGACCCCTTATTACTCTTATAGAAGCTCCATAGCCATTTGATGGTGTTCCTTGACAAGTTCTAAATCCATAACTGGCTTTAGGAGACAAACATCTTCTTGGTCAGTTAAGTCATCAAAATATCTATCATCCCTTACCATTACTTCTTTAATACTCTTGTCTTCTATAATATTTTTTTTAGTAGTGAAGACGATGCCCAAACTTTTACTATTGTCTTTATTTGATTGACCTTGGCTCTTGCCCTTTACTTCCTGCATCACCAAAGTGACTCTATGTTTATATTCCTCCTCATCAATAATGCCCAAGGTTGTAGTCTTTTTAGGATTAGCCAACATGGTGCCAAGGAGTTTCCTAGTCTTAGAAATTATCTCTTCATCATCCCTTAGAAGTCTATCCAAGTCTATTGACCAATCACTTAAGCTCTAGATCTTATCCACCACTATCCTTACTATAGCTTTTATGTGGGCTAGGCTAATGGTTCTGAACTTAGGAATTCTATTCCTAATTAGTATTCTAATAAGATCACTTGTTTTGGCCTCTACATCTTGTCATTCTATTATCAATCCTTTATCTACCTCACTCTGTTGACTCAATGCATCTTGTATTACCTTCATAGACTTTAAGGATTTAAACATATTGAAAAATTATTCTTCAAACATATTTATTATAGCCTTAGGCACTGATAAGATATTTTGTTTTTGTAATTTCTCCTTTTCCTTCTCTAAATTATTAATCTTTTATTTCATTCCTCTAATGCCAACTCTGATTTGAGCTGAATAAGCCTCAGTTAGGATTTTAATATCTTATTCATGGATGGGTAGTTCACTATGATGTTACCCTCCAACTAGAGATAAACCTATAAAGGGTTAAACCTTATGGAATGTGAAATCTTTAGTCCTCATCATGGTTTTTCTTATTTTGACTCTCTCTAATCCATCCATTTTTGTATTGAACTATCCTTATGTTGCTTGATGCTCCTAGAGCATCCATTTATTTACTTTTTTACCTTGTAGTGGTCACTATCCTTATTTCTTCTTCCTCTTTCATAAAATACCTTATTTATATCCTGATATTCTCATGTACATCAATGTTAATAATTTGGGTTAAGGATCAAGTGTGATACAAAGAGGGAATCTTATACATTTTTACATAAATGAACCAATCACGGATGACTAGTCCATGAATAGGGTATTCCTCATTGAATAAGATAATCTCACTTGTGGGATCAGTGAAATTCAACTTTGACCTCTTTGATCCAGCTGGGACCAAGGCTAATTATACTTTCCTTTTCTATGGGGGAGTCACAAGAACTAAATCCAAAGTAGCCTCTTTTCCTTTATATTTTCAAGCCTCCTCTACATGGGTTTGTACCTCCTCAACATAATCCTCTTCTTTATCAGTGCCATATGCCTTAGCAAGGACCTTGAGAGCATCTTGCATTATTTCATTAGGTCTCAAGGCAATCATGTCCTATTATTCCACTAGAGATGTAGGTTTGTCAGGAGGGACCAAAGATGATGGGACCTCACTAGGTCTCTCTTCCAACTTTTGGTTACCAAGACCCTTTGTGATTTTTTCTAGGGGTTGTGGTACTACTAACTGATGTTGTTCCTTAGGTAGCATGGAAGTTCTAGGAGACAAGGGATATTGCAAAGGTCCCATTTTCCATATATATCATATTGGATTCTCATCACTAGATAGTCTATGCTCAAGATTAATGTTATGTCCCTTCAGTCTACCCAATATTTCTTTAGAAGTGTTTTATTTGATATAAATGTTGTCACAGATACCGATTTAGTGCACATACATTGGTTTGGGGAACTACCAAGATTTAAAGTGTGTGGAGACTATGACTTTGGGGTCTCACATATTCAACTCATCAAGCTGTAATCTGAAAGAGTCTTTATGCCTAGCCATAATACTCATCTAGTCCCAATTCTGTAGCATATTTCTACTAATGGTTATAGGAAAGGGAAGGAGGAGGCCCTTCCTCTTATCTTTGTATACTATGTCTACACCATTAATAATTTGGTATGTAATCTCTTGCACTGGTATCTTTATGTGGACATAGATAGGCAATCTATAGAGATGGATCATAATCCCCTCAATCCTAATCATTGTACAATCTTGATACAACTAGATGTCTCCAATGAGATCCACATATTTCTTGGTTAAAGGGATTATTCTAGGCATAGGAATCCTTATAATGGCTTTTACTAAATTTGGGTAGACACAATCACAAATGAATTGCGTGTTATGCCCATACTTGAATATGTGTAGCTTAGAATAGTGGTGAGAGACTATAAACATACCCTCAGGTGACCAATTTTTGATATAAGGGATCTATGTGGAGACTAGTAAGGCATCCAATAGATAAGACATCATGAAAAATTTGGTGTTGGTCTTCTTCCTAATGGCTATAAATTTTCTTTCTAGGTATATGTTGATCACCTCCCCAATTGGAGGAGTGAGCCTTTTTCCTACCATAAAGTAGACATAATTCACCCAATTCTTACTAACTAATGTGGTTGAAGGGGCTTCATATATTTGGTTCAACAAGGTCATTATTACCCTAGTTCTTTCCATAAATTGGGCAACTAAGATTTTTACAATAGGCTCTTGGATCACATGGATCCCTTGGAGCAACCATGGCCTAAGAATAGTGTCAAGATCATTCTTTCTAGTCCATTCTTTAATAGTGGGTAAATCCACTTAAGGTTTTAGGAGTTTATAGTAACTTTCAAATGTTAATGTGGAAATGAATTCTACTACTTTTTAGGTTCTTTCATGTATAATCCAACCCTGCTCAATCCTAAAATCCTTGAAAATGGGAGTGAGGATGTCAATACAATGGATTACCTCTGGTTTCATAGTTACATACTATAGATTGGACATCTAGACTATAACTAGGTCATAGTATAAATCCTTTGTTCTTATTTGGTGATAGCTTGCATCTCCTCAGTGGTCTAAAAGAGCTCAAACCAATTTTTATTTCCAGTGTTCAATGCAACAACATCTAGATTTATATCTTTTAAAGCCCTCCCTTCATTTTCCATAGACAAATACAACTCTTTCTCATCCCTATATCTATACCTATGAACTACCATGGCTTCCAAACCTTTCAAATTATTCACAATTAGATTGAAAATGGTCTTTGAGATAGCTCTTTCATGCTCAAAGCACAATTGAACCCTTAAATTCACTATAACCAATCTGAATCCACTTAAGGATTTTTACACAAGTTTTAAGGGTTTCAAATCCTTAAAGGTGGTAAATCATTTGAATTTTAGTTCATACATGATTAATATATTATTTATACCTTTGATTTTATACATTTACATTTTTGTGCACACAAGATCTATTTTGTCATTTTGTGATTGTGTGGCATTTATCTGACATCTATCTATAACTTTTCATGGCAAATTTCATAAATGCCTTTGAAGCACTAGCCATTGGCATTTAAAAAATGGATTTTATTTCATACCATTAGATCAAAATCCTTGGATTAACATAGGACATTGATTTTGATTTGAGCCCTTATCATTATTCCTTTTTGATACCAAGCCTTGTGGTTGTACCACTTGGTACCTTCACAAGCTTTCTAAGCTTTGACACCTTTGTCCATCACATATTAGATGTGCATCCACCATGTGTTGAGCCCATGGGCTCTTAGATCTCCATTAAGAATTCATCAGTTATTTTTCATTGTTGGATCATTCACTGTGATGAAGTGAAGACCATTAGAACCCATAAGGTGCATGAGATTTAATTAATTCATAGACATAAAAGAACTTAGGATAAAATTTTTAATGCTAAGTCCATTTTATATTAATAAAAATGAATGGACCTAGATTAACTCATTTTATTCTAAGTTTTAAAGCAAAATGACTCCTTGAATGACATAAAACATACCCCCTTTAGTCTAAGTAAAAGGTTAGATGTTCTTAATTTTGACATCCTCATAGATGTCAAAGAAAGACTCTTGGACATTCAAATGACCTTCATGAGGACATCAAAATTAAGCTCATAAATTCTTTTAGGTTTGATTGGCTTAAACTTGATAGTCATGTAGACATCAATGATGACCTCACACATGTCAAATGATGTTTGTGAGAATGTCAATTTAATCTCGTCAAGTTATTGTGTTCTAATATGAGAATTCCATGTGATGGCTCTATGGGAATTATTAGGATCTTGAGTCAATTTTCATCATCTAATAAAAATACATGCTGAATTGAGAGTAATTCAATCATGATATAAGAGATTGCTCATTATTGGTCCCTTCTGACATGTAGGACCCTTTGATTTTAATATTTGAATGCAAGAGTGCCACATGGCAACTAGACAAGCCTCCTAATGCTTTAAATTTTTAATGATGTCTTTAGTTTATAATGAAGTATGATCCATTGATCATGATCTAGGTGCTTGAACATGATTGGTCTGAAGAACTAAGTGCTTAGTTTGTCAGAGCTTTTCCTTGCTCTATTGGATCAAAAGGAATGAGGAAACATAGATCATTGAATCTTGTAAGATGCATGAACATTAAGTCAGGACTCAAGATGGAAATATAAAATTAGGCTAAAGAATTTAGGCTAAGGTCTCATTCATGTTGATAAACATGAATGGGGCCTTAACATTAAAACTTTAGGATAATTTAGTAATAAAGTGACCTCGCTAGAAAATACAAAGGGATCCTACTAGGAAAATTAAAAGGGACCCTTAGCATAAAATTGGATCACATTATAAAATAAATAGGAACCTACCAACCTAACATTAGACCATGTTAGAGACATAGGAAACATAGGGGGGAAATGAAAAGGACCAAGGCATAATTTTAGACTAAGGTCTGGTTGTGTTGAAAAACATAACCAAGCCTTAACATAAAATTTGGGCTTGATTCCAAAATATATTTAAAATGTTCCCACCAATTTTCTCCTTCCAAATTCAAATTGAAATTTGAACCGAGGGTTTATTCTAGGGTTTTTAGAATATGAATCTATCAGAAAGGACTCCTTGGAACCTACAACTATAATATGTTAATACTAATTATTAACAACATTAAGCAAGTTCAAAGCAAATCATAAATTAATAAACAAACCTCATTAAGTTGGATGATCTTCAAATTCTAATAATAATCAAAATAGGATATGATTTTAGGGTTAAGCTTCAAAATATCTCAAGGGTCCCAATTTTAAAAAAATGGGGGTATGCTGACCTCAACACTTTACTTTTACCATTTGTCATGATTTTGTTATTTTGTTGCTATGGACACCTTAGTTCATACCTCTTTTTCCATTGTTGAATGAGATGTGGATTGTTACTAATCACTCATCAATGTTGTTTTCCCTTTTTATGCACCTTTTTCCATTGATGAAATAGATGTGGATTATTACTACTCACTCATCAATGTTGTTTTATCATTTTATCTTTGTAGTTAGTCTTTTTATGAATTTTTTTCATCTTGTATGACATGTATCTTTGGTTTGATTTCGTGAGTTTTCCTTTCTTACTTTAGGATAGCCTATTTGAGTTTTTTGGTCTTTAGTAGCTTTGGGTTTTTAGTTACCTAATTTAATCTTATTGTTTTACTTGTTTATTTGTTCTAACATAACACATGTCACTCCATCTTGCCAAATTTATCAAGTACATCCCATCCTCATAGCACTAGCTATCTTGGATTTTCTTGTATTTATTTGTTTTTTCTCTTTAGTTCTATATTCTTGGGTTTGTCATAAGCAACCTTTGCACCATACATAATCAAAACTAAAAACACAATAGATAACCATCCCATGATAAAGGTAAGTCAAGGTACACATCTCATTTACTTCTCAATTAATTACTTTGTAGATTAATTTCCCTTTCAGTCATTTACTTTTAGTTATTTTTTCTTTAAAATACTACAACTTTTTTTAGCATCAACATTGTGTATGTCCTTATGCTTTTTTTCTTGAAGCACCATCCCCTATTACACCTCAGTGACACATGATGAGCTTCAAGTAAAAACCCATTAAGACTCAATCTCTCTGATTGCATGCCCTAAGGGGTGCATTGAGAAAAGGATGGGCAAACCTTTAGTGTTTCATAGTATTATTGTCCCTTTTTGCCACATTATTACCAATCCAACTAGTTCTTAAAACCTTTTTCTAAACTATTTATACTCCCTTGTATAGTATTCTAGTATTTTTCCTCTTTATATCCTTAATTTCCTTGCTTGGCCCCCTTTTGACCTATTCAACATAGTAGGTCGACCTAGTCAACCTAGTATAGTTTAGGGACACTTTCTCTCTTTTGGTTTGTTAGCCTCCCAACTGACCTAGCATAGACCTAATGAGTTAGCTTGAAACCATGCTAGGTCGATCAGGTCAACCTAGTAAAACCAACATTATTGAATGATTTTAGGGTAAGTTTCACCTATAAATACAAGTACATTTCATTCATTAGTATAATATGCAATCAAGAGTATTTATTCACTCGTACTTCTTCACAATATGCTCTTCCACCATTCTACTTGAGGAGACTTAGTTTATGTTTCTTATTTTTGATAATTTAGTCATGTGGATAGGTATTAGATGTTTTAGCCTAATAAAGTGATCCTTATGAAACACAAAAACCTCTTTTGAAGCCCCTTTGGCTAAGGGAAAGATTGGTTCTCAATGGGTTCACATTCAAGTATGTATATTCTAACTGTGTTCTCCTCTCTTTTAGTAGATAGAAGTAGCATAAGTGTTAGCTCAAATAATATTACTCTTCATATTTTATGTATTAGGGTACTAATACTTACTATATTTTAAGTTCCCTATACATATTTTGATTTATTTGCTTTACTAACCCCTACTTTATGCCACAAGATTTGGTATGCACTAGATTAGATTTACTTTTCTTGTTATTAGATTAGTCAGATATTAAATCATATGACTCTTTTAGGGTTTTTATGTGATTGTGTTGACTATAATATTTGAAACCCTATCTCACATGGTATGTTGTGATAAGGGATCTCCTAATTAGGTCTAGTGAATCCTCATGTTAGTCATGTTCTCACTTAAAAAATTTATGCCCCCCAATCACTAGTATAGGTGTGCTCTATCCCATCCAATCTAGGATTAATTTATAGACATGATGCATTTATGATTGTATACAAATCCTAATGTTAATTTTTTCATATTCAAGTAGTGGATTTAAACCACTTGTGAAAATTGAGTTCTTTTGTGACTTACAAGTACGTAGAGTATAGATTTCTTCATCATAATCTTTTAGGGACTTCTATATCTCTATTATTATTTCCCCTCTTTTATGAGGGTGGGGGAGGAATTTTTCCTATTGATTTTCTCTCTTTTTCTCCACTTTATGAGAGTTGTGTATTTTTCTCTTTTGAGTGTTTTCTAAATTACTCCTTTATACATAGGTATCTTATTCAAGCACTTTGTTTGCTAGAACCCATATGAGGATTGTTATTTGACTCCATGACCTTCTTAGTGATTCTTATAGTGACACCAGTGTGGTATCCCCATTAGTGATACTTGTGTGGCATCCCTACCAATATTTTTTCTCACTTTACCATTGTGTTGGAGGGTGTTCAAATGATGCTTCCTCAGGTTCATCATTCTACCTAGTAATTTAGAGCATAGTGTTTATATTTAGTGATCCTTGTACTTAGGACCATTATTACATATACTTGGCAGTTATAGTGACTTGATATCCATGTAATTTAGCATGATGGATTGTCATTCATAAGGGCACGTGACTTCACATTGCTTCATCTATTTTTAGCCCCTAGCTTCACTTGAGAGGGGGTGTTAGAGTATCTTTTACTCATGATTTCTAAGTTTGTATTATGTGGACTTTAGTCCCACATTGACTAGTTTATATTGTTTATTTTTTTACCTTTTATATATAATAAAGTGTACTATTTGTAATATTCATGATTTTGTATTCATATTATTTGAGTATAACAATTGTTTTGTCAATTGGTTTCATCTTGTTTATGCTGAAGCATCAATTGCTATGGTAATAAGCCATTGGAGAGATATTGGTTTAAGAGTTTTGATAACTCTTTAAATTATGATACTATGATGTCTTTGGTTCAAAATCTATGTGTTGTACCTTCTATGGTACATAGATTCTTAAATTACATTTATTACAGTCAATTTAAAATTTTAGGAATCAAATATGAGTACCCTTTACAATCTATGGTACATACTCGAGCTCATCCACCACCATATTTCATTGATACATATATGAAAAATCAGAGAATATTTTCAATTGTTGTATCTATGTAAATGATCTTATTCAATAAATTTTGAAAAATATGGAAACAATTCAAAGGCAACCAATGCAAAATCAAGTTTATCAAAAAATAATATTTAATTATCAATAAGAAAAATTGCATGCAAAACCATCCAAATTTATTATTAATGTAGGTCAACATGTTCCTCAAATGGTACAACATTTTTCACAAGCCACTATTATTCCTCATCAGATTATAAATCATTCTACATTTCCTAGATCTAATTATCCTACATATAATTACACAACTAGTGATCTAGATAGTTTTCTTACTACACATGATACATTTTTTGATTATATTACAATCACATATATCACATTTCATTAAATAAAAATTATTCATTTATCACTTATCATAGATTTATATAATTTTGACATTGATGGGATCATTGGTTAACATGTTGCATTTTCAAAATTTATAACAAATTCAAAAAATAAAAAATAAAAAATTGTGCATATCTTCAGAACTACTAGATCACATTATTCCTTTTATTACACATGTGATTAATTGGTAAATTATTCTAATCCCTTTTCTCTTGTTTAGTTGTTTTCCACTTGGCCCTTCATTTTTAATATCCGAATCTAAATAGTTCAAAATAGTGATCAATTTTTCCATAATCTCCCATTTATCTCTTCATTTTCAAAATTTTCACTGATAACCTATCATTTTTATATCAAGTACAAATTAAACTAGTTATGGACAATAATTTCTCCCATTACTATCCTCGTTGGTTCATCCTATCATATGCCAATTTTTACCTAGAAATCATAGTTCCAAACAATAGAACTTGATATTTACACTTTTTAGATATTTAACTTATTTTAAATATTAAAATCATTGTTTTCCATGTAAAATATTTATTATTTTGTTAAGATATATTTTTCATCTATGTTACATACTTTGACAAGGTTACATTTGATGAAATAAGCATGTACAATTAGTCATTTACATAATTTGTTTTCCTACATACTTTTTAAAGTCAAAAGTGATATACAATGGGGGCATCTCACTCATATTTGGCCATAAAATCACTCATAATGCATATTTCACATTGACACATCATATATTGTTCATAACTTTGTCACTTATTCTACTTTTAACACTTGTTGATCACTAGTTTGTACTATTTATAGTTTAAATTTTTAAAAAATACAATAATATTCATACGTAAAAAAATATAAAAACATTCAAAATATTATAAAAATTCAAAATCAAGGCCTAAACATTATTATATATCTATTTGACATCTTTGTAATATGTTATATATCTCATAATTAGTAGATATCATATTATTTTTCTATCATGCACATATTTTACTGGTATTAATTAGTGTTATACATGCCATATAAACCTTTTCATGAACTAATATGGTGGATTTACCTCTAACTAGTAGCCTTGATAAAATCAGAGCATATTATCCACATATGATAGTATTTACATGTGTTATCATTTTATGACTCTTATATTATTGAGCTATATACTATTTTGACATGTCTTGCTAACATATCTATCTTACATTGGGTACATTAATATGTTATTTGATAATATAATATTACATTAGATATGCATGGTTTATATTGCATCTCTACTTATATGTTCCATTGATTCTATTACATGTACATAGTATATTAGGTATTTGTTATCTATTGCATGTATCCCTTAACCCTTATGTGAAAAATTATTTGAAAACATATATATGAGACCTTTTTTGGTATGTGTGGAATTTGAATGTCCCTTTCTTGTGACATAATTCATGTCCTTTGTGTGTGGCCCTTGGCATTATGTGTACAATATTTCATTTTGAAACATTTGAACATGTGCATTATATATGACCATTGGCCTTACTAATTTACATTTCTATTGTTGTGATTATGTTCTTATTGAGATTGTTAATTTAGATTAGTGTCATGATCCATATCATTAATTAACTAACACATAAAATACTAATTCTACATTTTATTACTATGAAATTCATTGATACATTTTATAGGCCTTACCTCATATGTTACATTCATAATTTAAATGATGAAAATTTTACTATGCTAACATACCTTTCACATATGATACATTACTCAATGATTAAATATTACTATGAATATTGTAGCTAAAGTTTATTTTGAATTGATTGACTTTATATATCAATTACCTCACCTCAAAAGGGGGATTTTTAACACTGAATTTTCATACATGATATAATCCTTTTCCAAAAGAAAAAATCAATTTTGGTGTAGAGTACAGTTTCAAAAGGTGGTAAAATGGTTAAAATTGATTCATTACCATGGATTATAGGGGCATATGCCATTAATATACACTCATATTTCAAGACTAAAGAATAATTTCATATAGCTTTAAGTTCATGATACATGTTCTTTGACAAGTTTGAAGTTTCAAATAAAAATTTCAATTGGAATCTAAATATAGTTATAGATTTTACATTTATTAATGGGGCATGATATAGATTCATGAACACTATGCTATTTTTTAAATTTTCAAATACTATGTGTTAAGTTGAAAACATGGTAGTAGCATGGGTGTACTCCATTCTATTTTGATCATGCATTTAAGAATAAATATGTGATTAAATATATAATCCATATATAATGGTTGATTAGGTTTAAGTTCATAATGAATAACTTAGAGATTCAGTGCCCTCTAGCATCACATGTCTGAAAATAAACTTTTGATTTCAACTTATTTCATGTCTTGGGGTTGCAAAGATGAACTAAGTTAAATTAAGGTTTTTGCATCCCTCAATGGAGGTTATTTATTTTATAAAATTCAAATTCAATTTGGGGCTTGATCACCCTTAATTTTTCCATTGGTTCATAAATGAACCAATATCTTCAATTATTAAATGAAAAATCATCTCCAAGAAAAGACAAAAAATTAAAATTGGTTCACACATACAAATGTAGTCCTCCCTTACTCTCTTTTAAGTTCAAACAATTTTCAAATTCAAGAATTTTCAAAGATTTTTCAAATTTTAGTTTTCAAAAGAAAAAAGTAACTACTTCATGTGTATTGTAGGGTTTTCCAAAGACTATGGTGCCTTGCATGATTTAATTAATAGCTCAAACATAATGTGTATGTTACATACTAAGGTATATAATTCTTTTACTAAGAAATTTCATTTCTAGACTAATGGGTGGGGTGGGGAGAAAATTAACTAACCTAAATTGAGTCATGGATACTTGATTATGTCAGTTTTAACCCTTTTCTATTTTAATTAACTTGTGCACTTAATTTATAACTATTTTTCCATTTTACCCTATCTTAAGCACTTAAGAAGACTTATTTATATTTCAAATACTTATTTATTGATTATAAAATGTTTTAATTACTAAAAACACCCTTATGAATATGTATGGACAAACCAAAATATAAAATTACACATGTTTCCTAAGGGATAGAAACATATAGTAGGGAAAATATTGGGAGGTGTTTTTGTCCCATGTTATTATCTTTAACCCTTTAATAGTCAATTTTTGAAATTAAACCCTCCCTTATCTTATCTTCCATGTTTTTATAATTCCTTGTGGGTGGCTTCCAATTTTGAATTGATATAAAGGCACATTTAGGCTAGTTATTCTTTCACTTAGAAATTTAGATTTAGAGCCTTACTTACATTGGTGTACATTTAGAAAAGGTTCCCATTTCTTCCCAATCATTATTTTTATTGCTAGAACCAATATTCATTCAATTATAAATATTGATTTATCAAACCCAAATTAAATCATGATTAATTATTACATCCACCTTTAGATGCATTCATATAGTCAAAAGAACACAATTCCACAAATCACTCTAAGTGGCAGAACTACGTGGACTTGTTTTTAATCCTTGGAGTATTAGATATGTAGGAAAATTTAAGTCATCATGGCTCATCCCAATTATACTCCACATTTTTTTTATTTCTAGGTTTCAATTGGTGATATCCTTATTGTGGTTTTAATGTTGGATAAGTTATTTACATGTCTTACACACACTTATGAAGGTCAAAATTACATATACATACCTAAATTAAGTTATCATAAGTGATCATGCCCTAATTTGTTTTTATTTTAAAATACAAGATCAAAAAAATGGGATGGTATTGGTATTTGATCCCATCCACATTATATCAATCATGTACTTTTGTAGTTTTTCTTCCCACTTTTAGGCACTTGTCGTCACAATTCCCAATTTACTATTTTAGTTTTCTATCAGTCAACACAATCAATAATAGGATGGAAACATCTAAGTTTTGCATTTATTTTCATAGTTAATATTATTTCAATCATGCATGAATTATCTAATTCAGTATTTTACTTTTATTATGCTTGTCAAAAGTCATTTATAACATTCACATTTATTTATTTAGTTTATCTTAAATAGGGCCAATTAACTTTTTAAAATGTATTGAGATAAAACACTCTACTCCTTATTATCCATAAGGAAATAGAAAATCTGAGCCAATTAATTAATTTTTTTATAAAATAATAATTAAGATAGTTCCCAAACATGGTGAATATTGGTGTAGTTGAACTATCTATGCACTATGGTCATATCTCTGAAGTGTCTACACGCCCACAATATACATGCCTTATTTCCTAGTTTATGGGGTGGTGGAATATAACTTTATAAATAGAGATACCATCTTTGTGGGTCTCCTTAAAGGACATTATCAAATACAATTAATATTGGAAGAAATAGTTGCAAGAGTTAGAGATAATTTATGATAAATGCATAGATGTTATTGATCACATTAAGGTTTATCAACATCATATAAAATGTGCATATTAAAATAATATTAAAAATACATAATTCCAAGTGGGTGACTTAGTCATAAAATAGACTTAGAATAATAGTAATTAAGATAAGGATCACAAAGGAAAATTTAAGACTAATTGGTTTGGTTTAGTTCTTATAATGGAAAAGGTGGAAACACGAGCTTGCCATTTAGACACACTTGAGTTAAATATTGTAAGGAACCTTATGAATTTCATGTAATTGTGTTTTTATTATACATAATAATTTATTCAAATAAATTTAAAGATATAAAAATAAAATATAAAATAAAACAAATTTAATCAAATATTCAAAAAATTAAAAATCAATACCTAAACATGCCGCGAGTTGTTGGAGTAAAAGATTTAAATATGTTTTTATAACATGTTTGGTATATGGAATATTCATTCTCATATACACATTAATTTCACATGGTATATGAGTGTGATGTAAGACATATTGACTATGTATGGATACACATATATTCAACCTTTCTTATACCCAGGGGCCATGCCAATCCCAGAGGAATCTACTTCCATAGATTACATCATCACAATTTATATATTTACATGACCTTTATAACATGTTGGGCCTTGTACATTTCTTAAAATCACCCTATTAGTTATTCATTTATTTCATAATATTATATTAGATATATTACTTTACGATGATGTGATATTTACATATATTGATTTTATAAACTAGTTTTCAGTTGTTCTATACGATCATTTTTTTATGGAATGATAGTTATTGTTTGTATATTTTTTGTAGTCCCTTATCATTATTTTATGTGACATATTTATCTCCTTTGCATGTGGCATCTTATATATTTTTATTGTGACACTTATTACCCCTCCTTTTGGCTTCTTATACTTATTTATTAGTGACATATTTATGTCCCTCGTATGTGGCCTCTTAGACTTATGTTTGGTATTAAATAATATTTTGTGACATTACATTTTGAGCCAATTGATACTATGTGATTCTATATTTTTATGTGTCATGATCCATATCACACACCTCATATTTATGTGTTGTGCCATGATATATATCATGAAAATATCTACTACGTAGTCTCATGATATATTTAGGTACAACATACATATTTTATAGTTCAGATGTGATTTAGAATCATATTAAGATATTTATTCAAACACATTTTGGGTGCATATGTACTCCATTTCACTCTCCATGAATGATATATTTTACTTTTATTTAGATTCAAATACATCTGGGGGCATGTGCAAGGCATGTGTACTCCATTTTAAAAGACATATTTAGTTTAGAATGATATTGGATAATTCACATATACACCAGTTCATATTTCATTTGGACATGATTTTGGTTCATGCACATTATAATAGTTTATATTTGGTAGAGATAAAATAGGGCATGAGGTTAGTTCAAGCACATTTTCACATTTTCACCTTTTTATTTATTTATCAAGTATTTTCAAGTGTAGAAAAATATTGAATATATAAATCCATTTGTAGTGATTAATTCATGTTTAAATGAGTATTTAGGCTAAGGATCCATGTCATTTAACAACATAGATAGTTATTTATAAGCCCATTATGTGACTCCTTGCATGCATCTTATAGTTACAAAATTAGTGTTTGATTAGTTATATGTGGGTTGGGGGAATTCTTATTCTAATCCCTAGACCTTACCTTAGTTAAATTTAAAATTTTAGATCGATCACCATCCATTTCACCATGTTATCAAATCAAAGTTATTCAATGAGGAAGCACAATTATACAATTTCTTTTTTAAAGAAACATCACCTCTAATAAGTTACAAGTCAACATAGTTCACTAATTTTACAAATACATTTCATTTACATGTTTTGCTTGGTGAAAATTTCATATTTGTATCCTTCTCCAAAAGACAAAGTGTGGTGTATGTTGTATCTAACATTCCCCTTTTCTTCAAGAAGAGATGGGGACCTAATTTTTTTGGATTTTAGCCTTGTTTGTTAAACATTTCATCTACATAGTTGTATAATTTCTATTGAATTGCTCCTTAGTCTTTACAATTATAAGAACAAAACATTGATATTATACATTTTTCACTAAATTACTACTGCATTTGGGGAGTTTTTTTTTGAACTATAAAGGTTTTTTGGGAATTAGTTTATTCAGGGAAAATATTCAAGATTTGTTTGAACATTTTGCTCAGAGCTTTTATTCACACATTTTATTCAAAAATTTGTTTTGATGGATTTTGGGCTTTGGGTTTTTTATTCAGAATTATGTCTAAAATACTTATTTGGAATTTTTTTATTGTGATTTTTTATATCAGACTTTTTTGTTTGGAGTTTCCACATTAGACATTTTTTCTGAATAATTATTTTGAATGATTTGTCTTTTATCGAACATTTTTTATCAAAATTTTTGTTTAGACCCTTTCGTTGGAAATTTTGTTTGGGAATTTTAATTAGATAATTTATCCAAAATATTAATCAATGGATTAATGTGATTATAATATTTTTCTCAAATATTTTGTTTAGAACATTTGTTCCAGGTTTTGGTCTTCAAAATGTTTTGTTCGGCATTTTGTATCGGTATTTTTGTTCAATATTTATGTTAGAGATATTTGTTTGGATAATTTTTTGGCTTATTCCCAACTAAAAACTTGAATCCTAAATATTAATTACCAAAAACCCACAATAATTAAATAATAAAATAAAAACAAATACTTCTGGATACTTTTCAAGGATACCCACCAACTAAACTAACGAGATTTGAACTATGTAGGTAAAGCAAATATATGAACATTGTAAATTAATAACACATGAATTGTAATTGATTTATAAGAATATATAAATGATTTTTATATATTTATTTATTTATTACTCACAAAAAAAATTGAACTTGATTGTTATCATGTGAATGAAAGCCCTAACTACCTATGAATCCATTACAAGCAAACAATCAACTAGTGGAGAGGAATTTTTTCATAGAGAACATAAATAGAATTTTATCACTACACATAATTGAAATGTAATCATCATCTAACAGTTTCAAATGATCACTTTTTCCATCACCATTATCCAATAAGTATTTAATGGTGTTCATAGACACAATATATGACACAACTATCCTTGAAAATTAGTATGGAAACTACTCATAATTATGGGATGTTGTGGATATTATCGACATTTTTTCACTTAATGGAAATATATCCACCATCGAATGATAATTTATTACATAATTACTCTCCCTTAATAGATAAGCATTACACTTAATGGTATCCAAGCTTGAGGTCATGCCCTCTATCGACCTTTTATGGGATTCATTCTTTGTTAGGAAAATTACACAAGACACATTTTTTGCACCATATGGATAACCAAATAGTCATGGCCTACATCAACGAGATAACTTCCAAAGGTATCTATCTCTATGAGTTCTATATGAGATTTTTGATAAAAATAGACTAGTTTTATGGAACCAACAAAATTTAGTGGAAAAAATGTCGAGCTCTTGGTTTTTCCTTGGGGAGATAATGATTTATAAAGGAAAGTCTCCCACTCCCATTAACAAATTAAAAATGGGGGTGAAAATTATGATTTCATTACTGGATAGGATGTATGACATTCGTAGCATCCATTTAATTAAATTTGGATTGGGTATCATTACTGCATATGATGATGACTAGTGATGCAACTTTTGCCTTAGGAAAAATCATCAGCTTCCAATTGAGAGAAAAAGTTTTGCACAAGAGCAAGCAGACTACTCCAACTAGCCACTTTTATATGATGTCTTATCTTCTAGATGCCATAAAGGGAATGGTATATAAAGGTCTTGGTGAGATTTGGAGCCTAGCCATAAATTATACTAAGAATTGCATTTATGATTACTATCAGTTCATGTATATTTATGCATACATAAAGAACATAGTCTAAAGCATTAAGGACATGTATTCTCAAGTACGGTAGGTAATTCATGGGACTCCACTACCTAGAATAGAGAAAGCATAGAAAAAAACACTAGTTTTCAAGGGTGATTACTGATTATATCTTGATTATATGATAATAATTATTATCGATCATAAGGTCCACCCCCTATGCCTCCCAAAATATATACCGAACAAGCTAGTAGAACAATAAATTGATTATCAACTTTGGTGGAGTGTCAAGGAGGACTTGATAAAAAATAAGAAGAGCACATTATATGTGTCCCATATGATTACTAGTAGAATGTGCTATACATAGAGGAAGCTTTTTGGATATGTAGGCAATAAGAGAAAGAGTTATCACTTGCCAGAGTGCCTCATAGAGGTTGGGATCCCCATGGTCATATACAAAGACATATTTAGGGTTTTTTATCCCATACCAACATGTCCCCTATGACCATGAATTTATATTTTTGAATGAAAATGATGATGACCAAGTCCTAGAAAGGACAAAATTTGCAGGCCTAAAAGAAGATCATTTAAGGATAATTCAACAAGAGCCTTCAATTTTAGTGAAATAAATGTAGACTAGGTTACCACCTCCTAAAGGATGGAAAAAATTAGATTTTTGGAATAGCTATCCCCCATAGTAAATAGAGGTACAAGGGGAACCCTAATAAGAACTTCCTTTTTCTTAAAAAAGTTATTAAGAAAGAGCCTGGGTTGACTGAGCCTAACCCCTAGGGAGATTTAGGGGATCCCATTGATCTATATTCCTTTGATGTAGAGGACATAAAACACTCAACTATAGATAAATTTCAAATGATAATAGATACATCCCAATTGCATGAATCCATAGTGCTAAGGGTAGATACACATGAAGTTATTGGCTCAATTCAACAAGGCTCCTCCTTGGAATAAACTAACACCATTTGTTATAGGAGGAAATGAAGGGATTCCCTCATAAGTATTCCAATAGTGGATCAACCACATACCTCGACCTTAGTTCCTTAACAACAAGTATAAGAAGGGAAATAACTTGATGAAGAGGAAGAGCTAGAAAGATCCAAGACACTAAATATTCTGGCTAATAAAGGGAAGAAACCAATCACAGATGACACAATAGGAAAAAATGCTCAAATTTTAGACCCTACGTAATTTCTTCATGTGTACCTATTTTTGATTCAATGCCAATAAGTGTTATTTTTAGGACTCCTAGGGTGGACGATTCCACCTCCACCCCTGATGTTTCATTATTTTGTACTTCTTTCCTACACATACTTCTTATCACTTCCATGATAGAGAAGGATTATACTACTACCATTGTTCTATCTTCCCCCATAGTTACACCCACATCCATCATTCCCACCACTACTAATATTACATATATGACTACCATAGTCATGTTCATGAAGAATAAAAGGGTCACTAATAAAGTTGAAATAGCCATGACCACTTCCCAACTTTATGTTTCTTCTACATAGATAACTTTGCCCATGTCATCCCCCAATTTATCTCAAGATACCACTATCATGACCTCAAATAAGGGAAAGAGAGTGAATCAAGTCATTAGAGTCCATCAAATCCCCTAATATGGAGGAGTGGATTGGTCCAAGATAATTTGTCCCTCCCTTCCTGACACAGTCCGTAAAGGAGATAAAAAGCAACAATCAATAAAAAATATTGACGAGGAGGCTGAAAATAAAGATGTACAAGAAATAGACCCTAACCAACTAGTGATTCCTCCATGGGCAATTGATTTGAGAGCTAAGGCTTCCCAAATGCCCAAGTTCAAGATTACAAAGCTCCCATCAATAACAACATTGTTTGATAAGTCCTCTATGAGCATTCAAAGGGTGAGAAAGAGGAAGTTGGAAGATGAAATTAGTAGGAAGATCATTATAGAAGAGAGGTAAGAGGTTTATGCCTTATCTAAAAGGAAAAATAGACAATTGGGGTAGTCCCCCTATAATGAGGATTTTAGGTCCCTAGTTGAAGCCCATAAAGATGCCATCATCGCATGGTATGAAGGGGTAGAAATGGTAATATAGGAGATGGAACAAGAACTATAACATATAGAGGAATAAAAATAGATAATTCACCTTCTAATAGGTATTAAAATTGAAGTGTAAGATGCTACCTCAAAATTTTATAATTATTTACAAGCACTGGAAGCCATGAGGGCTAAATTAGCTCCTCGTATAGATCAAACACACCAATTGTTTAATTAATTTGAAGGGAATGAAAATATATTGAATGTATTAATATTGTACATAACTAATAAGGAATACAACCATATAGACCTAATGACACCATTAAAGTCATCTAATTCCCTCAATTTGGTGGTCATTAGGACACAAGAAGCTAGAGAGTGGGTGACAACATCTAGGGCATTGATGCCTAAATAATAAGACCATTAAGGACTCATTTTAAATATTTTGAATGATTTTAAGCTGTCAAAGGTAAAATATGACACAATAAAGTTGATAAATAGATTTAATTTTGAACAACTTATTCAAAATGCTTCTTACAATTTTAAGCAAATTTTACAAGGGATAACACTATAAGACATTGAAATAGAATTGATTTTTGAAAGGAAAAAGGTAACAGAAGTTGAAATATTCAAAATCAACTTTCAAAATACAAAGAAAAAACATGATAAGATATTATGGTAAGTAAATAAGGTATATATACCCTTTCTATTAAAATTGGATATTATACAACAACAACATATAGTGCACAAATGCTTTCTTGAGTTAGAGGCAAAGAAGAAAAAAATTGAGGTTGTTACCTCTAGTTTGACACTAAAATATATAGTTATGACTCCTACCAAAGTCAATACATCCATGCAGACATATACTCAACCTTAAGGGCCAATTATGTGCATGTAAATCCAAAAGCAACATCAATTTTATATTTATAGTTCTCTTATGTTTCAAACTTAATGTAAAAGTTGCCTATATATTTTTGTAAACATCCACATGTTGCATGATATTATAAAGGATAATTTTAACTGATTGACAAATGTAAGATAACTCTATATGGTTTTGAGAATAAATTTAGAACTAAGGCTCTATCTATGCCATGTAACCAAATTTTTTATGTACATGGAGGATGAGGTAACCATTCCCCAAGTCTATTTAAACATATGTAACCAACATTTTTAAAGGGTCAAAACATTTCAATATAGAGGACCATAATCAATTTTGATTATTAGCTTATGTGTTTATTTAGTTTCTTTCCAATATTTATGTAATTAGGCTTATCTTCTTTTTGTTTTATAATTGAATTATTCTTAGTGTGAAACATCTATGAGGTGTTCTTTCTTGTTTAGATTGATATGCTAATTTTAGATGTGTAATAACTATTGAGTGCTTAGCAGATTATATTGATTATTGGAAAGTAATTTGATTGATTCATATTTTTGAGTATGTAAAATTGCTTTTATTGATGTAGATTTTTTTATATGTGAAATAGTTGTCTCAGATTACTAACCGATCTGAGTCATAATCTCCTGATTAACAATGTGCAATAGCTACTCTAAAAGGATTAACCTTTGACTTAGGCCCTTGAGTTTCCTATATCAAAGTTATCCTAGACTACTTGACCATGCTTGAATATGAATTTGTAATATATTCTAGCAATAGGTATTGGTTTTGAAAGAACTTATCCACTTATAAATCAACCTGAGAGGTGATTTATAAAGTCATATAATCTATCTTTCTTGCTCTACCCTTCCCTCCTTTTTGAGTTTATTTTGAGACCTACCCACTTTAGATTAACAACCATCTAGCCACCAACTCATCTTAATTTGAATTTATTTTAGATAATATCTCTCCATCCATAATCCTTGTTAATAACCTGCATCCATGACTACTATTTCATCACCTAGTAGTTAAAACCACATACTTACAACTCCTGCTCTAGAGTGGAGTTCACCTTCATTGAGATCCTAAAACATTAGAGGCTACCTCATTATGAGCTAGTGTAAATAAAATATTCATCAACACTCTTTATGGTCCTATAAAGAGGGCCTTAGTACCTCTAATAAAAGAGGTTATTTTATATATAGAGTTGCACTAGAGTTACCTAAGAGAGTGACTAGATCTAGTTCTGATGCTAGTCTTCTAGTCTCACCCTTGTCAAATCATATGAGGCCTATATTTTTACCAACTACCCCTATCCATAATAGAGCCAAGATACCTTCCCCAATAAGGTTCACTCCTCTATTAATCATCCCATGGCTCAACAACCTTAGTTGGTTGGATTTTCTATTGCCATCCTAGGGGATGTGCTTAACCTACCTCAGAATCCTAAAAAGTATCTATTATCCTTTTCTCCTTCAAGAGGAAGAATCATATAAGAACACATTAAGTATTTTAAATATAATTTTAGATTAATAAATGTTATTAATGAGTATTTTGCATGCATGATTTTCCTTTTTACACTAATGGATGCTACTTGTGAGTGATATCTTAATCTGACAAATAATTCCATCACTTTTTGGAATGCATGTCAAGCTACTTTTATTTCAAAATTTGGATAGGTCACTAGTCCCAATTTGATATACCAACACTTTATTATCATGAAGAGGGAGCCTAACAATCCAATGCATGCTTTCAACTCTAGATTTAAAAATATGTATACTTGGTTAAGTCCATCATATAAACTATAAATAGCGTTGGCATTATAAATGTACAAGATTGCTCTGGATCTAATTACTACAATTTTATTGAGAAGGGAAATTGTTATCACCACCTTGGAATTAGCCTATGAAGAGGCTATCAACATTGATATGTAGCTTAATCCCTAAGTTCCTAACACACCTAGTGTTAAAAATGGTCTCCCAACACTGAATCCAATTTTGCATGTGAACCAAAATGTCCTTACATTCAACTAGAATTAGTTATACACATTTCCTCCTCTAACATAGACAACAAATCTAAATTACATTTTCTTAAACAAACATGCATAAGGCAATGGTTACCATTAGAATCAATAGTTAGGTACATCTTCAACTACTATTCTCTAAGATACTGATTCTATAAAGGCAAAGATGGATTTTATTAAAAAGATGGTTTAGAAGCTAAGTAAAAACTTCTTTAGCATGCAAAGAAAGATAGGAAATGTTAATAGCCTAATTGGTAATCATAATTCTAGATTTTAGAGGTAAATATACCATTCAATATGCCTACTAATAATATAGAGCAGTTTAGTAAGCCTCTCAAAATCAACATGGTAGAGACAAATCTACCTACTTGGTAAAGAATCCATAATACTTCTCAACATGGTGAGCTTGATTGTGTTGAATTTTATGAATCATTTGAAATATATTAAAGATAAGTAGTAAGACAAAATAAAATACATAATCCGCCAAGATCCCACTAGGATCTTGGCTCTTCAAGCATTGCCATGTTCTTTGAAATTCTTGAGTTTCCTTTCCCAAGTGAAAATGACAACATACCAAAGGACAACACTGATGAGATTCATGCTTTCCAACAATTCCAAAATTTTGGTTACAATTTGAGGAACATCCAACACTTCATAAGTTATATTCCTCCAAATAACACAACCATTCCAAGAAATCCAAAATATGACAATAATCCACCTCTCCTTAAAGGGAATGATCAGCCTTAAAATAAGGAGGAATATAGAAAATAAGATTTCAACATAATTGAGGACATGAAGAAAATCAAAGTAAACATTAATTTTCATGAATTAGCTCAGATCACAGAATAAAAGAAGCTACTATAGGATTTTATCATAGGTAAGGTCCTTATGGAAAGGAAAACAACATCTATATAGAAAACAAAGGTTTTTGACACTAATGTCATTGACAAGAGTGAGCTAGAGGTTCTACCCTTTTTGCTAACTATCAAGGCATTTTTTAAGAATATTCAAAATTGTTTAGTTGATTTTGTATCTTTAGCAACTATGATTCCTACTTCTATATGTAAAAATATTAGCCTAAATCTAAGCCCTTCAAAGATAAAAGTTTCATAGTTGGATAAAATGGTGGTGTTAGTGATTGGAGAATAGACTAATATATGTATTCAAGTGACACATAAGCCACGAGTCCATATGACTATTAACATCCTTATAGTAGACATACCTAAAGGTTATGGACTATTTCTAAGTAGGTACTAGTTTAAAATACTCCATGGATATCTCTCAATGTATTTCTTCCACATTTGGCTACCATGCAGAGGCATTAAAAATCAAATATGGATTGATAGGTAACCCAGGATGAAGTTTCCTATCATAGAGTATAATGTTAATAATAAAGAGGTAAAGTATGAGTCCCCTAGCCTTGGTATTTATACTTTTACCACACAAAATCAAATACAAGATCCAAAACATAAAGGCCCCAATCAATTATGGACTCTCCACTTTGATGGTGCTAGATCCAAACAGGGATCAGCTAGGAATTCAACTAATTAATCCTTAATAGAAAAATTTCTTGGCAGCATACAGGTTATAGTTTCCTTGTAATTTCACTTGATAATAATGTCAAATAGCTACTATTATTTGGGGATTCAAAGATGGTAGTTAATCAGGTAAAAAAAATATTAGTATAAACTATCTTATTTGAAAATATATAAACACAGAGCATGGGATTTTATTGAAAGCTTTGAGGCTTTTAACATAGTAGTGGTTCTTAGAGATAAATATTAAGCTATAGATTCACCGGCTACTTATGCTACCAATTTGGAACCTCTCCAAGAATCCAAGGTAAAGAGATTCTCCATTGAGATAGTACCTTATCCTTCTATTCTTGACAATGTAGAAAATTTACAAGTCTTTGATGATGACCAATAAATCATTTAGTTTTTAACCAACTTAGGATAATTTGAGTCCCAAATCTTTTCTCAAAAGGAAGTTATTCATCTCTACCAAGAGGAATCTGGTGAGGAAGGTATCCTCCAACTCAAAGAGAATCATCTTCTAACTAGTTTGATCTCTTTAGAAAGACCATTTGCTATAGATCACTACGGTCAATAACAAATCCATCCCAAAGTTAATGAATCTAACTTCAAAATTGAGAATTAGGTGATGAGTATAACCCATGCTACTTTAACATTGGCCTTGGTTGAATTTGAAAATAAATACAATGGGTGAAGGATCTAATCACCCAATACAAAGATGTGATTGCATGGAATATGAAGACTTGAAGGTTTATGACCAAAATACCATCACTCATATAATTCCATTGAAACCAGAGCATAAGTCATTTAGATAGAGATAGAGACTAGTGAATCATATCCTTAAACCTCTCATTCAAAGAAAATTTGAAAAGTTTCTAAGTGTAAGAAGAGTCTTCCCAATCAAACATTCTACTTGGGTGGCCTATTTAGTCCTAGTCATAAATGAGAGTGGAGATATCAGGTTATGTGTAAATTTCTAAAAATTGAACAAAGATTCTAAAAAGGATAACTATCCATTACCTTCCTTGAATGAGGTGATATAGATAGTTAGTGGCTCTAAAATGATGTCCTTCTTAGATGTATTTTTAAGATATAACCAAGTACTGTTACAATCAAAGGATAGGATAAAGGCTACATTTACTATGAAGTGGGGTAGTTATACTTATAAAAGGATGCCCTTTGGCATAATAAACATAGGAGCCACATTTTAGCAAGTCATGAATCGCACATTTAAAGGGTTAATAGGTAAATGTATAATCATCTATATGGATGATCTTATTGTGTTCTCTAAGAATAAAGAATGATCATGTAGGCCATTTACAGTCAATTTTCAAAAAATGCATAAGATTTGGCATCTCGTTGATCCTAAAAAAGGGCATATTTAGAGTAAATGAAGGTAATCTCTTGGGACACATCATTACCAAAGAATAAATCATTATTGATCAAAATAGAACCCATATAATTTCAAAGATTACACCAACAAACATCAAGAAGGAGATCAAGTCATTCTTTGGGAAGATCAATTTCATGAGGAAGTTTATCTCAGGATTTATAGAAATTATGAAACCTCCCAATGCAATTCTCAAATAGGATGCTAAAATAGAATGGATAGATGAGGCCCAAAAGTCTTTTTGAGACATCAAGGATGTTATATCTCAGGCCCCAATACTAATTAGTCCAAATTTTACAAAGGATTTTTACTTGTATTCATATGCTTTAGAACATATAATTATTTCTATCATAACATAGAAAAATATTAGACTAAGCATCTAATTGCTTTCATGAGCACAAATTTGAAGGATGTAGAACTTATATAATCCATGATTGATAAATTAATATTCACTTTTGTCAAGGTGATGAAGAAATTTCAACACTACATCCTAAAGAATAAGACTATTACTATCATACCTAATCCTATTATTGATCTCACCTTATCATAAAATGAATTAGGAGAACATAAAGGCAAATGGATGGCAAAGCTTTAGGAGTTTGATATATAAATGAATCCTACTAATATAAGTTAGGGTCAAGGCATCATCTAACTCATGATGGATTCTGATCCATGTATTACTATTGAAGAGGTATGTGAAGTCTAGGTATCTAAAGGGGAATGGTATACTGACATAATCCAATATCTGCTTACATGTACTTATTCCATAAAACTCAATAAAGAATGAAGGAGATATTTAAGGCTCAAATATTCTCACTACATGATTAAGAAAAGAGTTCCCTATAGGATAAATTATTAATTAATCTATCTTAGATGTGTATCTATAGAATAATCTAAAGCTATGTTGGAGAACCTGCACCAAAAGATAGGTAGTGGTCATCCATTTGGGAATATCATAGCTCACAAGATCCTAAGAATTGGCTATTATTGTCCAATAGTTTTCAAGGATGCTCATGTTCATGTAAGGACAAGCCTTGAATGCCAAAATTTATCAAAGAGAGAAGTAAATTAAGTGATGACCTTGTAACTTGTGGTTCAAGGAAAACCATTTTCCCAATGGGTTTTAGACTTCATTGGTGTCATTAACCCAAACTCTTTAGTAGATCATAAGTTTGTACTTACTTCCATAAAATACTACACAAAATAGATTAAGGTAGTGGCCATAAATAATTACAAAGCATAAGATGTGATTCACTTCTTAGAGGAACACATCACAAATAGATTTAACACTCTCATTTATCTAGTCTATGACAATGGGCTATCATTCATATTAGTTGAATTCACTGAATGGGATCATGATATTCAAATCATCATTAGGTCATCTTCTAACTATTACCCTTAGGGAAATGGATTAGTTGAATCAATGAATAAGAATTTGATACATGCAATTAATAAATCAATTGGGGATAAGCCTAGGTAAAATCATAATCTACTGAAGTAAGCCCTTTATGTAGATTAAATGAGATATAATCATGCCTTTAAGGCCTCACCCTATCTACTGGTGTGTGGGCATAGGCTAGTATTCCCAACCATGCTAAAATTACCAATTTATCAATTTATGTAGAAATACATGGAACAAAATGATAAAGTGGAATCTTGACTATTGGATATAATAGAAATTGAAGATTCAACGACTTAGGCCCTATAGACTTTTTAAAAACACCAAGACTTAGTGAAGAGGTGGTTTGACAAAAGAGAAAAAGCCAAAGCATTTATAGTCTTTGATCTAGTGCTTCTTTGAGATAAATCCCATGAAAATAAAGGAAAACATGAAAAATTTGCCCCACTATGGATTGGACCATATTAAATTTTAGAGATCTTGATCAATAATGCATTTTATCCAAGGGACTTATAGGGTAATGAACTCACATATCTAGTTAATAGACAATTTATGAAGCATTACTTCATGGTTATATTATATTAGGATACCTAAAATTGATGAAAGAGCATGGTAGAGGTAGGATTAGGTTAGTTTACTAATTTTTAGTTTAGTTTATTTCTTTCCTACTGTAGTTTCCTAATTTCTTATTTTAAGTTTCCTAGCTTTCTAGATTAAGCATTTTGTTATCTCCTGTGACAATCTGAATTGTTTTATTCTAGAATAATCAAGAAAATATCCAACTAGTTGAGGTGCCTATTTTATGATTAGATAGACATATAATAGAAAGGGAAAATTGTAAAGAGATTCACAACTTGGAGATTTTTCACAAACTGGGTATATTTTTATGTATAGACTATTTAGGATTTAAGTATGTAATCATAATCATTATGGGTTGTACCATAATTGAATATTTCTTTTAGGTATGTGAAAGTTTCTCCCAAATACCTCATATGAATTTATAATGTTTTCTCACTCTATTGGACTAAGCACACTTATCATATTAATACTTGTTGTAAGTAATGATCATTGGTGTAGATGTAGCTAGTAGGGACATTCTGGTAATGATTTGTTTTATAACTACACTAGCTCATAGGGGTTTTGGTCCTCCTCCTTCCATTAAAATAAATAAATAAGAAAAGAGAAAGAAAAAGAAGTAATGATTTCAAAATAAAAATTAAATAAAGATAAAAAGAACATCTAAGGAAGATCAAAGGCTCACATGATGAAATAAGGTCAATGTACCACACATCATGATCAAGGAAATGAAGGAATGGGGGAGAAGGAACCCAAGGTATCTATATCATGGATATGGATGCCTATATGGTAGCAAAGAAATTATTGAGCATCCCTTGATTTAATGAACTTTAAAAGAAACTAGAATGAAACCTATAGCTAATCCAAGCCTTTGAAAAGATCATTACAACAAGGGTTTAACAAACCTCACTTTTAGTACACATAGATCCATGGATGAGAAGGCAAGTATGTTATGTGATTTTAGTTGGGAGTCTCTTTTAGATCTCTAATTCTAATATTCTTCTATGCCATAGTTCATGTCTGATTTGAAATTACTAACCACAGTTTTGGGTTATCGAATACTTGAAAGTATTCCCCTTGTAAGCCACCATTTATTGTATCTAACATTCCTCTTTTCTTCAAGAAGAAATGGGGACCCATTATTTTTGACATTAGCCTTGTTTATTGAGCCTTTCATCTACATAGATGTATAAGTTATATTGAATTAATCCATAGTTTTTATACTTGGAATAAAAAATCATTTATATTATAAATTTTTCATTAAGTTACTATTGTCTTTGGGGAAATTTTTTGGAACTATCAGGTTTTTTGGGACTTACTTTTATTCACAAAATTTATTTAAGATTTATTTAGACATTTTTCTTGGAGATTTTATTTAGACATTTTTTTTGAACATTTATTTCGATAGATTTTAGTCTTCAATATTTTTGTTTGGACTTGTATTTTAAAGGCTTATTCAAAATTTATTTATCATGATTTTTTATGTTGGAATTTTTTGTTTGGAGTTTCCACATTGAACATTTTTTTTGAATAATTATTCTAAATGACTTGTATTTTATCAAATATTTTGTATTGGGTTTTTTGTTCATACCTTTTCATCAGAACTTTTGTTTGAGAATTTTCATTAATTAATTTATCCAAATAGTCATCAAGGGCATTATGTGATTCAAATATTTTTCTCAAAGATTTTGTTCAAAACATTTATTCCAAGGGATTTGGTCTTCAAACTTTTTATTCAACATTTAGTATCAGGATTTATGTTTGAGAGATTTGTTTGGATATTTTGTTGGTTTAGTCCCAACATAAAACCTAACTTCTGACTCCTGACTATCGAAAACTTGTAAGACTTAGATAATAAAACAAAAAAATACTTCTCGATACTTGCCATGGATACCCATAATATAAACTAATGAGATTTAAACTATGTAGGTAAAATAAATATATGGATTTTGGACATTAATAATGCATGAAATAGAATTTAATGCTAAGATTATATACACAAAATGTAGCTATTGATGTATTCATTTCTCACAAATAAATTTAAAATCAATTGTTATATTGCAAATGAAATCTCTAACTACCTATGAATCCATTACAAGTAAACAAGTGACTAGAAAAAAGGAATTTTTTCATAGAGCATGTAAACAAACTTCAAGAACTGCACATAATTGTAATGGCATCTAAGAGTTTTAGAGGATCACTTTCACCATCATCATTATCTATGAAGGATTTAATGGAGTTCATAGACACAGTATATGATGCAACTACTTTTGATAATAGGTATGGAAAATACTCAAAATTATGGGATATTGTGGATGTTATCAATGTGTTTTCACTTGACAAAAATATATCCACCATAGAACACAAATTTAGTAGAGACTTTCTCTCCCTCAAGAGATAAGCACTGTACTCAATAAAATCCAAACTTGAAGTCATGCCCTACATCAGCCTTCTATTATATTTATTATTTTTTGGGAAAATTACATAAGATGCATTTTTTGCACTATATGGAAAACCATAAAATTGTGTCATACGTCACTAGAGATGAATTTCAAAGGCATCTATCTCTGATAATTCTAGATGTAATTTTTGATAAACATAGATTGGTTTCATGAAACCAAAAAAAATTAATGGACAGTGTTAAGCTCTTAGTTTCTCCCTGAGGAGATAATGACCAATAAAGGAAAGTCTCCCACCCCCATTAACAAATTTATAATGAGGGTGTGGATTGGGATAGCACTACTAAATAAGATTTATGGCATGCCTAGTATCCATTTTCACAATTTGGATTGGGTGTCTTTACTACATATGATGATGACCAACAATGCAACTTTTTCCTTGCAAGAAATCATCATCTTCCAGTGAAGAGAACAAGTTATATATAAGAACAAGTGGGCCACTCCATCTGGACACTTATATATGATGTCTTATCTTCTAGATGCCATAATGGCCATGATATATAAGGCCCTTAGTGAGCTTTGGATCCCAAACATAGATTGTATTAAGAATTGTATTTGTGATTACCATAAATTCATGAATATTTATGCATATATAAGCACATGGTCTAAATTTCCAAGGACATGTATTCTCAAGTATGGGAAGTAATTCATGGGAATATACTACCTAGAATTAGAGAAAGCATAGAAAATCACTAGTTTCAATAGGTGACTACTGGTTGTATCCTTATTATATGGTAATCATGTTTATTAGTCATAAGTTCTACCCCCTGGGCCTCCCTAAATATGTACCAAACAAGCTAGAAAAGTAATAAATTACTTATCAACTATGGTGGAGTGTCGAGGAGGACTTGATAAAAATAATAAGAGCACATTCTATGGGTCACATATGATCATTGGTATAATGCTATATATATAGAGAGAGAGGAAGTATTTTGGATAGGCAGGCAACAAGAGAAAGAGTTATCACTTTCACACTATGATACACAAAGATAGGGATCCTCATGGTCATATACAAAGGCATATTCAAGGTTTTGGTATCCCATACTAACATGTTCCCTATGACCATGAATTTATAATTTTGAATGGAAAGGATGATGACTAGGTCCTAGAAAGGACAAAAGTTAAAGGCCTGAAAGAAGATCATTTAAGGATAACTCAATAGGAGCCTTCAATTTTAGTGAAATAAATGTAGACTAGGATTCCACCTCCTTAAGGATGGAGAACATTAGAATTTTGGAATAGCCATCCCCTGAAAAAAATAGAGGTACAAAGGGAACCTTCACATGAACTTCCTTTTTTGTTAAAATATATTAAGAAAGAGTGTAGGTTGACTAATCCTAACCCTAAGGGAGCTCTAAGGGATCCCATTAATCTATATTCCTCTAATTTAGAAGACACAAAACATCTAGTTGTAGCTGCATTACAAATGCCTACAACTAAACCCCAATTATAGGAATCTATAGTGTCAGGGGTAGCTAAAGAGGAAGTTGATGCCTCAATTCATTAAAGATCCTTTTTGGAGGCAAATAACACCATTTATTATGGGATGAAATCAAGGGATCCCCACACATGTAGTCTAAATGTGGATCAACCATAGAGCCTACCCTTAGTTCCTCAATAATAGGTAGAGGAAGAGTAAAAACTTGATGAAGAGGAAGAGTTAGAAGGAGCCAAGGCACTAAGACTTTTAGATGATATAGGGAAGACACCAATGATAGATGACATAATAGGTAATAAGGATTAGCCTTCACGCCTTACTTTCCTAGTTGCTTCATGTGTGCCTATTTTCAGTTCAATTCTAATAAGTGTTATTTTGAGTACTACTAGGGTGGAGGATTCTAGCTCCACCCCTAATGTTTCATTTTTTCTTCATCTCTCCCACACATAACTCTACTCACTCCAAAGATAGAGAAGGATTATACTACTACAATTGTTCCATCTTCCCCCATAATTCCACCCACATCCATTATTCACACTACTACTAGTATTCCCTTTAAGACTACCATAATCAGGCCCATGAATTAAAAAAGAGCCACTAAGAAAGTTGAAACAACCCTGGCCACTTATCAACATCATATTTATTCTACACAAATCACTTTGCCCATGCCATCCCCCAATTTATCCTAATAGATCACTATCATGAACTTAATAAAGGGAAAGAGGGCAAAGAAAGTCATTATAGTCTATCCACTACCCCAATATAGAGGTGTGGATTGGTCCAAGATCATTTGGACCTCCATTCCTAACATAATCCTCAAGGGAGATAAAAAGCAACAATCAACAAAAAGTCTTGAGGAGGCTATAACTAAATATGTGTAAGAAATAGACCCTAACCAACTAGTGATTCTTCCATGGGCAATTGATTTATGAGCTAAGGCTTTCTAAATGCCCAATTTCAAGATTATAGAGCTCCCATTAATAACAACCCTATTTGATAAGCCCTTTGGGAGCATTCAAAGGGTAAGAAAGAGGAAGTTGGAAGATGAATCTATCAAGGATATCATTTTAGAAGAGAGGCATAAATTTTGTGCCTTATCTAGAAGGTAAAATATAAAATTGGGTTAGTCCCCCTATAATGAAAATTTTAGGTCCCTGGCTAAATCCCACAAAGATGCCATGGTAACATTGCATGAAGGGGTATAAATAGCAAGATAGGAGATGGAACAAGAACTAGAACTTATAAAGGAACAATAGCAAAGAGTTTATATTCCAATAGGTATTGAAATTTAAGTATAGGAGGCTACCTAAAAATGTTATAATTATTTATAAGCATTGGAAGTCATGAGGGTTGAATTAGCCCCTCATATATCTCAAACACATCAATTGTTTAATTATTTGAAATGGGATGAAAATAAATAAAATATATTAATATTTTACATAAATAATAAGCCATACAATCATTTATACCTAATGACACCATTAGATGCATCTAATGCCCTCAATTTGGTGGTTATTAGGATATAAGAAGCTAGAGAGTGGGTGACACTAGCTGGGGCATTGATGCCAAAATACTAAGAGCATGAAGCACTCATTTTATAGATTTTGAATGATTTGAAGTTGTCAATGACAAAGGATGATATAGGAAAGTTTATAAATGGAATTAATTTTGATTAGTTTATTCAAGAAGCTTCTAACAATTTCAAGCATAGTTTACAAGGGTTGGCACTAGAAGACATTGAAGCAGAATTGAGTTTTGTAAGGAATAAGGTAACTGAAGTTGAAATCTTCAAAATCAACTATTAGAATATAAAGGTAGAACATGAAAATATATTAGGGCAAGTTAATAGGGTACATATACCCTCACTATTAAACTTAGATATTATATGATATTAGCATGATGTAGAACATAAATACTTTCTTGAGTTAGAGGCAAATTAGAAAAAGATTGAGGTTGTTACCTCATGTTTGACACTGACGTCTATAGTTATGACTCCTACCAAAGTCAATACATCAATGTAAATGTCTAATCAACCTTAAGGTCTAGTTATATGTATGTAAATCCAAAAGTGGCATCAATTTTTTATTTTTATTTCTCTTATGGTTTGAACTTAATGTAAAAGTTTCCTATTTATTTTTGTAAACATGCACAGATTGCATGATATTGTAAAGGCTAAATTTAACTCATAGACAAATGTAAGACAAATCTATACAATTTTGAGATTATAGCTATAACTAAAGTTCTAACTACACCATGTAACCAAATTTTTCATGTACTTGGAGGATGAGGAAACCCATCCCCAAGTCTATTTAAACATATGTAACCCACATTTGTGAAGGGTCAAAGAATTTAAATATACAAGAGCAGAATCAATTTTGATTCTAAGATTATATTTTTCTGTATTTTATTTCCAATATTTGTATAATTATTCTTATCTTCTTTTGGTTTCATTATTCAATAATTATTAGTGTGCAACAACTACAATGAGTTATTTCTTGTTAGGATTGATATGCTAGTTTTAGATGTGTAATAGTTATTGAGTGTTTAGTATATTATATTGATCATTGGAAAGTATGTTGATTGATTCATATTTATAAGTGTGTAGAGTTGATTTTATTGATTTAATTTTTTGTGTATGTGCAACAACTATCTCAGATACCTCATTAGTTAAAGTCATAATCTCTTGAGTAAGAGTGTGCAACAGCTTCTCTAAAAGGAGCAACCTTTGACTTAGGCCTTTAAGTTTCCTATATTAAAATTATCTGAGACTACTTGACCATGTTTGATTGTGTGTGTGTGTGTGTGTGTGTGTGTGCAATAGATTCTAGAAATAGACAAAATTGGTTTTGAAAGGACTTTACCACTTATAAACTAACCTGAAAAGTGTTCCTAAATTCATAGAATCTCTCTTTCCTACTCTACCCTTCCCTCCTTTTTGAGTTTATTTTGAGACCTATCCACTTCATATTAATAACCATCTATCCACCAACTCATCTATAGTTGAATTTCTTTTATATACCATCCCTTTATTCATAATCCTTTTTAACAGCCTGCATGCCCTACCTACTATTCCATCACCTGGTTATTTAAACCACATACTTACAACTAGTGCCTTGGACTAGAGTTCACCTCTATTGATATCCTAAAATGTTAGATAATACCTCATTATGATGTGGTGTTCATAAAAACTACATCAATAGTGTACATAATTAATTATATCTTTATCTTTTTACTCTAGTATTTTCAATGTATTGTAATACTAGAATCAAATAGGGGCATTTGTAGATACTAAAATATAGTATTTAACACTTGACAATGTCAATATTAAACTACAATTATCCTACATGACTTTTTCATCTCAAAATAAGTCTTATTCATCATTCCCATAGACATACATTGTATTTACCATGCCAATATATCCTTAGTTTATATTATTCACCTAAAAGAATCTCATAGTATATGTTAAATTATTTTAATATCCTACTCAAAGATTAAAAAATCACCACATTTAAATTATTGTATCCCACATAGTAATGTTAGACTCAAATAATTACGTTGATAGAATAATCAAAAGGCACATGTTACCATCCCTCACCTAAAAACATCTATTCTTAAAATTAAAATTATTCACAAAGGTCGACCCCTTCACCTATCATATTGGTGGTGTGGGAATTTACCAAATTAAATGCATATAAATACAAATCAAGGTCAATATTATTAATCATTTAACACGTATCTATAAAACATCTTTACATTACTTAATATTAATAAAATATTCCCTATTCTACCTAAAGTGCAAATGAGTCACTAAGAGAAGTCATCACCCAATTCTAAAGCATAACAAGCTAGATAAGTGTCAACATTATCAATATCAAATCCACATTTATAGGTGTATAAATATAGTGAAAAGACACAATTGAATAATAACACTGAGGGGAATAACTATGTGTGTCTTTAATTGCATCTTCAACGTGTTAGATATGTAGCGGTTAATCATAAAGGGGTGACAAGGTTCAACTCAACCCAATTAAACTTCCTCAAATTTTAATGTTTTTTATACTTCATAAGTGTACCTAGGGTTCCAATGAATTTTTTTTTTTTTTTTTTTTTTAACTGTGCACACTTTCAAGGGTTAAATATTACACATATATAGACATCAAATAGGTGCATTGCATTGTACAACCATATAAATAAAATGTCACATGATGGTAACATCAACCTTGGTCACATGAATTTTATGAATTCACCCATGCCTAATGGTATTAAAATTTAATGAAAAGACACATGGTTCTATATATGTATGAATCACAATCCTACTTTCAATCTATTTATGCTATTATAACACAATCATATTCAACTAGTCAAATAGTGAAGTTAGGTACCTTATCCTTTGTTTCAATTTCCATAAATAGGAAATCCAATTATTAAGTCAATTATAGTATTATACATTCATATTTATAGTTTTTTTTTGATATGTTATAATCTTGATTATTTTTACTAGTTATATCCTATTAAGGTCCATATAATGTAAAAATAGGGTAATCACATGTAAGTATAGAAGATTATAGACAAACTAAAAAACAAGTCAAGACATTGATAATGTGTTGGCACAATGTCATCATTTCAGATAACATGCCTTTAATTAAATTTTCATAGGCTACTTGATTCATAAGTTTCCTTTATTATTACATTTTAGATATACTTCTATCAAACCCAGAAATGGAATAATAAAATATTTATTTACATATAGGTGACTTAAATGTATATAAATTATTGTCATGATTTATAATTTTAATAGAATTCATGATACAAAATAAGACTTTTGGTGACAAAACTTTATACAACAACCAAATCAAAGAAAAATGAACCTAAATTGTGATGTTACAACTATTACATAAATTGTTTAGATAGATGGCATAGCATACCAATACGGATTTGTTTAATGTCAATATCCAATAACTATATTGAATTAAACACATATACCTATACAAATGGATATTTTTTTCTTAAATAATGACATACGATAATTAACTCTAATTGAAAAAGGTAAAACTATGCACACAAAAGGGATATAGGGTAATATTATTCAAAATAATAATTAAAAACCATAATGTTCTAAAAATAAACTAAAAAATATAATTAGATGATTAAATAATCCATTGAATTGATTAAGATATAAAGATATATATAAATTAACACACTTGGGCAACATATGGAAATTTTAGACTAGAAACAAGATCTAAAATTGACTACACTCTGTATCTATAGATTTAGAATCGCACTATGAAATGACAAAATCAGAAAGTCAAAGATTGTAAACATGATTAAATTGATTTGATGACTATGTTCCTAGGCACCAATTATTTTTTATCAAGGGTAAAAGGTAGGGTTTGACTAGGTCCTATCTCAGTTACATTAAATAGGCCTAAATCTTAGAGAAACTAAACTTAACAAACCAACAAAATAAATAGAACATCTATTTATATATAGAAATGTAACATCCAAACCATAATATAGAAACAAAAATTTAGATTTTATGGATTACATATCTAGTTATTTTATCACAAAGTCCCATTCTTTACCCAAATTTTTGAATACCTTTTAATGTCTTTCACCTCATAATTATCCAGCACCATAGATTTTCATTTACCCAACCCCTTGATTCTCTTGCTTGTGTAGACTCTACTATGCTATTCTTTACCTATTTTGATGATTACCCTAACAAAATTGATGTTATAAATAAAAATTATTATGTTGACCTTGCGCATCAAACCAAATTATGAATAGTTCCATGCATCATATTATTCTTAGTGTCCAAAATTTCAACTTTGATTTCCAACATTTAAATCTTAGAAACCACATCTTCACCTTCATTAATAAAAATTGTTTGGAGTACTAGTACTACCACCATAATAAATTATAATATTATTATATTTGAAAATACACTACAATAAATTCTTATGGATCTCAATGTCTATAGCTATAGTTTTGAGTCTTTCTTGGACACTAAAATCACTACCAATATCTTCCCTATATTTACTCTTATAAGTCCCTTAAGACTCATCACCTAAGACCTATTTCTAAAATTCAACCTTTGGATCATCATATATTTTATCCACTTCATCCTAACCATTATCCAAAACCTCATTATTCTCCTCTTCTTCTAGAGTTTCCTCATCATAATTAGACACAATGAAGACATGGAATTGATTTACTAGAGATTTTGAAAGGGTAAAAACATGATACTTTGAAATAATTTTAATGGTAATTTATTTTTGAGTAGGACCTTTCCCAATCCATTTAGTTATAGTTTTCCCTTTTCCATAAGACTCCACCAAATTAATAGGTATTGTTGGCCCAACCCCAAGAGAATTATCATGGATATATAAGAGGTAAATCAGGGATTGGTGGAGGGTTAAGGGAGCTTTCTCAAACTAAATCTTAGTAATGAAATTTTCATTCAACATAAAAAAAATGGATATAAAAAAATATGTTATTCTCTTTTTACCTATACTTATTTAACATAATAAATTAATGGGAAAAAATAGCTCCATGCCTTCCATAAAGCATAACATACTTCATGATTTTCATTGCCACCTCATGGTAAGGCTAAGCTAATGGTTTTAAATAAAACCCCCTAGTAAGGAATCAATTCCTCTCTAGGATTGAGGAATTTATTCATTTTTAGCACACTTGTTCTTATAATATTTTCTCTTGTGAGTATTCATTCTAGTTACATGAGAGATCAACTCCTCAGAAACAACTTTAGTAACCTCCCTCATAGTTATGATTATTGAATTTCATCCCTTGGAAAAATAAATGGAAATACAAGTGTCACTACCACAAATCCTTTCCATATAGTTTGAAAAATTCCCATCCTCTAAGATAGACAAATGTCCCTCTTATTCTTGACATTTCCCAAAGTAGAAGCCTTAGTTTGGCATAATTCACCTCCCATTATGTCTTTTCCTAATGGAATATAGTTTCAAATGCAAACCATATTACCAAACACAAACCTAAAATAAAAAACTATCACTTGAAACTTTTTATTAATGATAATACTCTTGATATTTTTATGGTCCCTATTGCTATTCCAAATAACATTAGCCCATAAATAATGGTACAATCCTCTATCATCATTTCCCATGTGTAAAAATAAATCCTTATTATCCTTGACGGAAATAATGTTCCCTTACAATGATTTATTCCCATAAAATAAACAAAAAAAAAATGAGGTTTCCAAATCCCATATTGAATTACAAAATTGACTTACCTAATAATAATAAATTCCTACAACCATAAATAAAACATGGTATAAAGGTTAAGATTCATCCAACAAAAATCAAATATTACCCCTATCATCATCAATAATTAAAATCTATTCTTGATGTAAATTGGAAAAAGTATACTAATTGGTGACCTCAAAATTGTCCACTCTTCTATTCATAATTTAATTGGTAACTCTATTACCTTCCATAAATGTATGTTTGATCATAAATTGTTGAGATTTATTAATGATATCTAGAGTCTCATCAAGATTGTTTTTAATAGTCTAACTTGGAAATTTCTTTTTGAGTAGACGATTAATTATATTCAAGGAATTTATTTATATGAAATATTTATTAAACCAACTTATTTAACATGTTTTACCCCCACAAAGTTTCCAAAGCTTCAGTTGTGTGTGTGGTTTAAACCCCAAAATTCCTAGCATAGGCCGTAATCACTATGTTAGTATTATCTCTTAAAACCCCTACACCTCCCACTTTCCAAAGGTTACCTTTTTAAGAGACATAAAATTTTGATTCCACCCATTCATGGGAGGGTGAAATCCACTTATCCAATCTTATGGTCTATTTTTATAGTCTACATAAATTTTTTAACCTAGATTAATATGCCAATTAGAAACAATATTCTTTTAAATTTCACTCACCACGATATCCTCATTCAGCTTAAGTAAATAAAAATTCTCTCTCAAGAGATGTGAAAAATTTAAATAGACAAATTTTAATTTGATTTTTATTCCTTTAAAAATTATATAATTCCTTTCATTCCACAAACCCTCCAAAAATGGATTAAATCCATAAATCAAAGAGACTTAAGTTTTTTCATGTTGAGGGGATTCTCCATTGATAACATAGTTTTAAAATAAAAGTAGGTAACACCCAATACACTCATAACTTAGATATAATAACTATTATCACTAAAAAAGTGAAGAGGCATTCCAACATAATATGAATAGTTAACTCAATAGTATTTTTATAAAGGACACAATGGTTGGGAACATATAAACCTCCTTTATGGATATTATCAAAAGTAAGTATTTTATTTTTGATAGATAACCAAAATAATATATTCACCTAAGGAATTAAATTATTAATCCATACTTTATCCCACCAAAAACCATTAGGATTATCCCCAATATCCACTTTATAACTTGTTTTAACTGTCAAAATACCATCCATGAATTATTACCATATGAGCTCATCCTCCATAGAAGATATAAACATAAAGAAACTTTTCATAATAATATTAAGATCATAAATGATCTTATCATGGTCACCATTGGCATATTATATATTTAAAACTAAAAATTCTCTTCTATCCCCATTATTATATGTGCAATCCTACACTTTATTTCCTATTCATACCATCACAAATTTCATTCCAAGGAGAAACCTCTTGAAGGGGTTGATTAGGAATCCACTTATATTCCTAAAACTAAACTTTATCTCCTCTTCCTATTTTCCATATAGAAAATTTCCATAAAGTCCTTCAAAATTTGATCAACCAATTCCATAAATAAGATACTTGAGGAAGAAACTCATCTTGAAGCCAACCCACACTATCCCAACAATTCAAGTATTTTACCTTCAACACTTCAATCTATAAAATTATCTCAATAAGGAATCTCTAATCTAATTTAGACATTAAATCTCTATTCATTGATTGGACCTTTTGGAACCCCATCCCTCTATGGTTTATAGGGATGCAAACTATATCTCACACCACCAATGGAAATTTGTTTCTTTCCTTAGTACCAGACCATAAAAATATTTTATGAATCTTATCCACTTTTAATACAATATATTTTGGAATGTTTTAAATGGACATAAGATAAATAGGAAAATTTTAAAGATTTATTTTTATCAGCAATAATTTCCCAACCTAAGATAATAAAACACCTTTCCATCTTGCCAATTTCCTTTTAAATCTATCCAATAAAGAGTTCCAAGTTTCCATAAAAATCTTATCAAGAAATAATGAGATGCCAAGATAAGATTAAGGGAGATATTTCACTTTACATCAAATAATGTTAGTAATCTTATGTTGTCTCATAAAATGAGTATCCATAAAGAAAATCAGGGTTTTATCTAGAATTGTTTTTCTAGATGCAGCTTTATATTATTTTAGAAGATTTTTAAAAACCTTGGCCTCTATAAATGAATCTTGAGCCAAGATAAGTGTATCATCCAAAAAAAAATTGGTGGGATATAATATCCACATGTTATCGATTATAATCCCTATAAAATTTCCATTAGAGATTGTTGAATAAAGAGAATACTATGTGCCTCAACAAAAATGATAAAAATAAAATAAGATAGCATATCTCCTTGCCTAATCCCATTATAACTAAGAAAAAACCAACTAGATAGCCATTAATGATAATATAGAACATATAAATTTGAATGTAAACACTTATCTTCCTACTGAAATTAGAGCTAAAATGAAACCCTTCCAAAAATATTTGAAAGAAATCCCATGAAACACTATCATAGGCTTTATTCATGTCAATATTCTAAACCATACCTTCCTTATTTCATTTTCCCATAGATTGAACCATTTCATGAAATAATATTATACCATTTTGAATTTATCTTCTAGACATGAATCCTCCTTGATAACAAGAAATGATAAAGGGAATAAGAGGTTGTAATATAATATCAAATGACTCAGTGAAAATCTTATTAGCATTGTTATATAAATAAATATTTATGAAGTTTTTAAAATCTTTGGCTCTTTAGTACTTTGGAATAAGAAAAATATTATTACTAAGCTCTCTTATAATTTTCCTAGAGGAGATAAATTCATAAATAATAATAGTTAAATGCCATTTCATAATTTCCTAAAAGTTTTGAAATAAGGTTATTGAAAATCCATCAAGACTAGGAGCCTTATCTCCTTCCATTGAAGATACCACATACTCAACTTCCTCAATTGAGATAAACCTAATAATACTATTTTCCCCTTATATTTAATGATTTGAAGGATTAACTCCAATATTTTATTGACCTCTTTGTCATTATTATAATCTTATTTAACTAATATTTTTTTTAAGGAAATGAATGGCTTCTTCCTCAATAGTTGTAGGATCAGAAGTAGTATCTCCATTATCTATTAAAATTTCAATGATACTATTAGAACATCTATACTTAAGGCTAAATAAGTGGAACAATTTTTTATTATTTCCCCCTCATTTTAACCATGTCACCCTAGATATATACATCTAAAATGTCTCCTCTTTAGTGTTGATGGAATGATACTCACATAGAAGACTATTCTTCTTCCAATATGAATTTTGATGCATACCATTAGTTTTGATTTACTTTTATAAATCTAATAATTATTATCTAGATTTATTTTTATTTTAAACAATGTTTCCAAAAACCCCTCTATTGTATTTTATCTAGAATTTGAATTTTTTTAGCTTATTATCAAGTTTGAACATTGTCAAACCATTAATTGTAATTTTACACCACTCCTTAATTTTGTCTTCTAACTTGGGATGGAGAAACCATATTTTCTCAATCTTAATAGAATATCTATGCTTCTTAGAACATGAATCCATACTACTTATAATAAGATTATGATGTAATTCTATTCTTGAAAGATAAGGAAGACATAGGTTGTGACCCAAAATCCATCTAGAAGAAATAATTAATATATCCACTTGCACTTGGAACAGATGCTCCCCTAATATTTTATTAGACCATGTAAAAAATGAACCCCTCATATCCACATCAAAAAAAACATTATCTAATAAAAAATCTATAAATTCTTCCATGATTTTACTAAAATCTAGAAAATATATTTTAAAATAAAAAAATTCTTCCCAATGTTTCTTTCTACCAAAGCATATATATTAAAAAATAACTAATAAGAGTTTTCATTAACATTAAAAAAGTAACATAAAATTTGAGTGAAACCCTAATGAAAATTCAAGTGATATCAAACCCTATGGAGATTTTGAAAATTTTGGAAGTCTTGCAACAATAGTAACTAGTTATATGAAGGTCATGGTGGCAATGACTAGTTTTATGAAGGCAATAATGACAAACAATGGGTTTGAAAAGTAACTAGTCTAAAGTCCCCTACCTTTAATTTTAGGGAATATTTTGTTCATTAATCTGATTATAGCTCTAAGGATAGAGAAGAGTATATATTTAGAAGGATTCGATGCTACTGTGGACACAACCACTGGAGAGGAGACCCAATGTAATAATGACCTATGCCTTACCTTTAACAACATTATTTCCAAAAAAAATCTATGACAACATTTAGCCCTTGATAAAACTTATACAACTCTTGTGTTTGAATAAGAGGAACTAGTAGCCATTAAGACAAATAATAACACCTATCCACCCTTAGCATGATTTGTTGTTTCATAGGATTTTGATCGAACCTACCCTAACTCCATGAATGAATTATGAAGGAAGGGTAGGATATGATTACATGTAAGATTCAAATCTATCCCTATGAAAAAGGAATATTTATTTTGATATTTGATAACACTTAAGATAAACATGTAGTTTTCAGTGATTAGATTTGGTGGGAATGAGGACATCATTTGCTTATGGCTCAGCCATGGCACCTTGATTTCGACCCTTATATTGAAATTTCAATTTTAAAGCTATTTAGATTAGGATCCTTAATCTTCCCCTTAAATTTTGGGAGCATGATGTCTTAACAACCATAACATAATCCATTAGATAATTTTAGGGTTTTGAACCCAAAACTTTGGACGGGATTCATTCAACCTATGCCAAGATTTTAGTTAATGTTGATAATAAAAAAGATTTTCTTGCATAGATTGAACTAAAAGTTAGAAATAGAACATGGATGCATCCACTAGAATATGAATGTCTTCCCTTAAAATGTCATATATGCTTCCAAACTGGCCATTTGATAAACACTTTTCCTTCCCTTAAACATAAAAGTAAAAATTATTGGTGGAATGAAGATGGCCCTTGGATCTGACATGTATTGAGGAAGATATTAATATTTGATTGATTTAATCAAATATTAATTATTTAACCTAATTTTAATTAGAAACCCTAATTCTAATTTAAGAAACCCTAATTAGGGCAAGCATATCTTTTTGAGGGTATAAGGGTTTCTCATGGAGGCCATTGAGGATTATGCTATTGATTATTGATATTGATTTTGAGAATTTCTTCTATGAAGACTGAGCCTAGGGTTCAAGGATTCCATCTGCATTGGAGAACGTTCCCTCTTCAGTGTGTGCAATTAAGAGGCTGTGGAATATCAGCTGATCTATTGCCAAAGTGAGAGATAACTTCATCCAAAAGTTATCATAGAATTTTAGGTTTGAGAGATAACTTCACACAGAAGTTATTACAGATATTCCAGGTATTTTCTTTATTTTTGTTTTGATTCAATAAATTATACAGCTAGAGATCTACTATGCTAGAGACATATTTTTAGATCAAGGGTTGAAAATAGGGAAGTTGTGCTTAATTGGCAGCCGTACAAAGTCCGTACAGGTCTGTACAGATCAACTCAGGAACCGACCTCGGCAGACAGAGGGTTTCTAGTGACCGACATCAGTCGACTGTGACCTGCCGTGACCGACGTCGGTAGTCTATCGACTGACGCCGGCGACTGTGTGTTCGACACAATAGGCCGAGACCTTCCAGTTTCCAATTTTTGCTTCTAATTTTGCTAAGACAGGGTTTTTAAGACTGTATTTCATATTTATATGCATAAGAAAGGACTAGAATTGTAATAGTTTTGAAGGACAAGTGATACAGTCTGTAATTTGTTACTTAAGAGACTATATTATTGTGATCATTCTAAATTTATTCAATAGAAGTTATATCTTGTTCAAAGTTTTTTTGTGTTGCTATATTTCCTATTTAGAGGGGATATTATAGTGGTATCAAAGCTAAATCCTTCCAGCCTGAGGGTCTTTAGATCTTATGCAGCCATAAGAGTTGGGACCACACAGGTATAACACACGTAGCCGAGCCTTGCTTGAAGGTACCCAGGTGTTAGATCAGCCACCAACCATCATGAGTGACAGACGTGAGGGTAGCCCACCCAGGGGCCACAGGTATGATGCTGATCAGGGCACCAGAGAATTTTAGCGTGCTATGATGACAAGCCAACAGCAGATGACTCAGACACTACATGCACTAATGACTATGATAGAGAGAATGAATGCACCTGATGGATAGAACGGGGACCAAAGAGATGACAGGAGTGCTACGGTTAATTAGAGACCACAACAGACTCACTCCAAAATAGCTGATAGACCTACATGTCCTACTTTTGTTCAAGAGGAACCAGAGGCACCAGTAGAGGAAGCAGGGAATAACCCATTTGCAGATGTTTACATGGCTGAAAATGATGAGTGGGACTTATTACCTCCTCATGTCCAAGAGAGGATGACTTTTGATCATTTTTTCAATCTTAGGAGAGAGCACTACAGATTGGTTAGACAGGACAGGAGGCCTAGAGTTCAATTCAGTGAGCTGAAGAAGGCTACTGGTAAGCTTTCTCTAACTAATTTTGATGGTAGCGGCAAGATGATAGCTCAAGCTTGGGTTCATAAGCTTGACACCTTTTTGGCATTGAGACCAATGTCAGAGATAGAGGCCATCAAATACGCCACTTTGCACTTGGATGGAGTAGCACACGATTGGTGGTACCATGGTATGGTAACACTCCAGCATAATCAGGTAACAGAGTACCAGGACTTTGTGGATAGATTGGTTGAGCGGTTTGACAGGAAAGATCCCAAGGTTTACTTTCAAGATCTGGCATAGTTGAGACAAACAGGTAACTTGGAGTCCTTCATTGGTGAGTTTCAGAGATTGGCAGTCATGGTGCCCAATATTTCAAAGCGTAGATTGGTAGTTCTCTTCATAGAGGGATTGTCAGAGCCACTGAGAGGTTGGATCAAAGCCTTTGATCCCCCTTCTTTACAGGTAGCTATGAAGAAGGAACAGAGTATGGAGATGGCATCCCCATCCAATAAATTTAACTCCAGAGGTGCTTCTTCATCTAGAGACCATAAGCACTCCCACGGGGATACAGAGAGACCGGATTTTAACATAGATAAATCTGGGGTTAAAAATGATTCACAGGCCAATCCAGCAACAACACCTTTGGATCGTGAGGCGCTTAATGATCTACGTAGGAAGAAGCTTTGCTTCTACTGCAAAGGTCCATATGATATCCATCACGATTGTCCTTTGAGGCCTAAGGGCAAGGCAAATCATATGATGTGGATATATTATGAGGATTTAGATTCTGAGGATTTCGAATAACATAACAGTTCTAAGGGGGCAGAGGTAGAGGCTTCAGGGCCTAATGTAGAGGTAGAGTTAGAGCTTCACCTACAAGAGGCACGCATATCCAGCATTCAGTCAGATGAGTCATTCAGACTTCATGGAGTTTTAGCAGGGCAGAAGGTTATCACCCTTCTTGATACAGGGGCCACACATAATTTCATAAATGCTAGATTTGTGGAGAAGCGTGGACTCACTACCATAGATTTTGAGGGCATTAGTGTTAAGGTAGCGGATGGTCACACTCTTAAGTGTGAGCGTATGATTAGAGACCTCCCATTGCGCTTGAACAACTATGAGTTCAAGGCTGATTATTATGTGGTAAACATGGGGGATATAGACTTAGTCTTGGGTATGAAGTGGCAACATTCATTTGAGGAAGTTACTCTTCGTCTCAAGGACATGGAGGTTCTCTTTAATGTTGATGGGATGACACATATTCTTAAGGCAATACGGGGCAGCAGCTTCAGATATATGTTTTTTCATCGGATGGAGGTACCTATACCACATAACATGATAGAGGGTGATGATGAGAGCACATTGGCGCCAACACAGGAGAGGTATGAGGACGAGCTTGGTCTTGAGGTGAGTTTAGTTCAGGAGTTGTCACATGTGGTGAGAACTCAACTTTCTGTTATAGTTGGGTCATAGGTTGATGATGATATGACTATGTCTAGCCTTCACAATCCAGTTTTAGATATTATTCAGGTACGGAGCTTGCTTGTTGATTTTCACTTATGGATTGGATGTTGGGGTGCTTATCTTAGTACTAGAGATGATGTGACGCTATTACATGAGAGTTGGGATAGACATGGCATGGGGTTCGTGTTAGTTGACAGTGGTGGAGATCCTAACTACATTTGGGATCTAGGTGGGTTGACTGATTTGTCATTCAGTGATTGCTTGAGGGCAAGCAATTCCAGGAGGGGCGGATTGTCATGTCCCCTTTTCAATTGACATGTTATGAGTTCATGGTTAGCCTATTATGCGACCTTCGTAGGCTAATAAGATGGATAGAGGGTCATAATGGAGCTTGGCTCGACTTTGATTCACAGGATTTCTACATTTGATTTTCATTCAGGGTATTTCAGACACATTTGGCCTGAGCTCCTACTTTTTAGGGATATTTGATATGCAGCGGAGTGCCTTTATTATGGTATGGTTATGTGCGGAATCACTCCCTGATTCACTATCTTTGATCGGTTCATGGATCCGACATGTATTGAGGGAGATATTAATATTTGATTGATTTAATCAAATATTAATTATTTAGCCTAATTTTAATTAGAAACCCTAATTCTAATTTAAGAAACCCTAATTAGGGCAAGCATATCTTTTTGAGGGTATAAGGGTTTCTCATGGAGGCCATTGAGGATTATGCTATTGATTATTGATATTGATTTTGAGAATTTCTTCTGTGAAGACTGAGCCTAGGGTTCAAGGATTCCATCTGCATTGGAGAACGTTCCCTCTTCAGTGTGTGCAATTAAGAGGCTATGGAATATCAGCTGATCTATTGCCAAAGTGAGAGATAGCTTCATCCAAAAGTTATCATAGAATTTCAGGTTTGAGAGATAACTTCAAACAGAAGTTATTACAAATATTCCAGGTATTTTCTTTATTTTTGTTTTGATTCAATAAATTATACAGCTAGAGATCTACTGTGCCAGAGACATATATTTTCAGATCAGGGGTTGAAAACAGGGAAGTTGTGCTTAATTGGCTGCCGTACAAAGTCCGTACAGGTCCGTACAGATCAACTCAAGAACTGACCTCAGCAGACAGAGGGTTTCCAGTGACCGACATTGGTCGACTGTGACCTGCCGTGACCGACGTCGGTAGTCTATCGACCGATGCCGGCGACTGTGTGTCCGACACAGCAGGCCGAGACCTTCCAGTTTCCAATTTTCACTTCTAGTTTTGTTAAGACAGGGTTTTTAAGACTGTATTTCATATTTATATGCATAAGAAAGGACTAGAATTGTAATAGTTTTGAAGGACAAGTGATACAATCTGTAATTTGTTACTTAAGAGACTATATTGAGATTGGAATATTGTAGGTAGTAAAAAGGTTACTAAAGGTAATAAAGATAAGTATACTTTGAAAATTACCCTTAGATATCAAAAGTAACATTTTAAACATTGGTCATATCTTTGTTTTTGTTTCTTAACTCTTTAGCTATTATTTTTATATTATTGTTTGTTCACTATTTTGGACAACCTTTGATCTAATTCTATTTTTTTCCTTTTGGATAGGTTTCCCATGTTTGTACTAGGTAGGACCCCTTTCAAAACCCACTTTTACCTCTATTAAAAACATTAGTGAAGAGAACAACTAAATGATGATTATTTGAAATCAAGATATCACCTTTTAGAGTAGTTTGGTCCTAAAAAGTGACTAAACCTCCTGAATTCCCATCCGCATTGACCACAAAGCCTAGATAATTCTTCCAAATTATACTTTTGGATTCTATATCAAGTTATCTAACCTTTTTATTTCTTTGAAAGTAACAATATTAGGCTTATGATTATAAACTATGTCTTTTAATATTATGTGTTTAGTAGAATTATTAATACCTCTTATATTCTAAGATATCATAATCATTTCGAATAAGATAGAGATGTTATAGACACTTTTAATTTCTTGTGGACTCTATCAACTATATATTTTTCAATTGATTTGAGGTTTGATTCTTTTTTTCTCAATTTTCCAATCTTTTTTTACCAAACCTACATCTATAGTTTTCCTTCTCCCATATATCTTGTAATTCTCTAATTATTTAAAGATAAATAATCCTTATATATTTTTTTGGAGTGACATCTTCATCATTATCTACTGAGCAAGGGATAAATTCCACTTTATCTAGTTCTACATCATTTTTTCTTTCCTCTTGAATTATAGAATTCATCACCCCAGTTACTTTAAAATCTAAGGTGAGTAAAATATCAGTAGATATTTACATACATTTTGAGGGATAGATTATTTCTCTTGTATTTGTTCCCTCCATATTTCCTTTTTTATTCAAAATTTTAAACACATTTGTACCTTACACTAGGTTATGACCGTTAAGATCCTTATTTTTTCTCAAATTTTATTGTATTCCCTCTAGTTTTCCTTCACATTTTCCTTCATTTATTTTGTCTCTTTGTCTAGGTAGATATGAATATATTCTTCTTGTTGCTTATTTGTTGTATTTTCTTTATTGATCCATAATTTATTTTCCTTTCTTCTTAGAGCTTGATCCTTGATTTTTGTAGGAAAAACATTGAAATTGTGACCCAAATTATAACATATGTTAAAATTTAGAGGGGAATACTCATATTCTATCTTTTTATTCCAGTCCTCAGGGATTAAATGTAGCATAATGGATTCTAGTAATGAATTTCTAGCAAAAGCATTAACACAAAATTGGGCATAAATAAGTCTTGATTTGTTTCTAGTAGAAACATGTATGGATATTAATAATATAGATTATTTATCATTTATCTAAAAAAATTATTTTTATTATAATTCAGTGGGTAGCCTAGGCAATCTTACCCATAAGGGTAACATATATATGTCCTATTTCTCTATATCAAAACAAGGTTTCCATCTTCTCATAAACATACCCATTCTAACAAATAGCCAATGTCCTCTAAGAATAAACCTATAAAAATAATATTAATTTATAAATTTAATGATAAATAAATCTATTACCTTTGCATAAATTTCCATGTGACCTCTTGCATGTCATTTATTTTCATCCCATTTACAGATATCATCAATATTTAGTCTAGCACTAAGAAATGTAACTATCAACACATTATCCATATGAGATACAAATATTATAAACAAAGAATCCATAATATCTAAATCAATACATTTATCAATTTTATTAGGCCTAAAAATGAATTATTTACCCTTTGAAACATTGTGATCTATGATATTTCCCCCTGAAACCTCTACCCATGAGTTTAAACTCTTCAAAAAATCAGCATACATGATCTTATCTCTACATTATCCATTTACATCAATTTGTTCAAAGTGTGAACCCCATTTGTGGATTAATGTATGTACAACCTTTAATTCACCTTATTCCATGTCTTAACCATAACCATCTTCCTTTTCCCACTTAGTAATGTCATTTTAATTTGAAATTCCTCCATCTCCCTCTTGCTCTCTATTTTCCATTCCATAAGTCATGATTATTTAGGTTATAAATGTTGGGTGGTAAATGATTTTAATATACTATAGATATGAATAGAGTAATGGTATGAAAGATCACCTTTTGAAAGTGGGACATGAGGTGGTCCTTGGTCCATAATGCCCATCAAGTGATTTTTATTCAAAGTTCTCCATTATGTTCGATTTGGTCCACATGGAGAAGTAAAATCCCTACCTCAAGGTGTCCACATAGACAGTTTTTAAAGGTGTCCTTATCATCTCAATGAAAATGGAACTTGGGTTTATGAGTAAACATTACTTGTACCTAAGAACCAATTGTGTCATATGTTAGGTTTCTTATTATTAATTTTTATGGGTAGCTGTGCACTATGATGAAAGATAGGGTCTCTACAATTTTTATAATTGATGGATAAAATGAATTGAAATTATTATCATTTTATACTTGAATTAAATATAATATGTAAAACAAAAAAAATAGTGTATAATTTATCTAACTTATCAAACCTATTAAGGAGTTGTGGTCACTTATTTTACATGATTAGAATTAGATTCAATGTTGTTCTAGTGCATGTTATTGAAATACGAACCCGAGAGAGAGATATGGGTTTACCTTATATTCCTATAATTATCAAAATAAATTGTATACTCCCTATTGATGGATTATTTAACACACTAATTGATGTAAGGTGTAAATTCACTTAACCTCTCCTAAAGGGAGATAAAATTTACTCAAGTTTTATTACTTCTATGTCTTAACTTTTAGGGCAGGTTAGTAGTTGATGCAAAACTTTTACGTTTAATGGGGGCATGTTTAGAATAAAATCAGCTAAATGATAAGTTTGATTTTGTGGATAATTTACTTATACAATTAATAAAAATAAATTTGTCATTAATATCTAGTTTATTCAATAATTCATTACATATAACGATTGAATAATGCATTATCAACAATGACAAGATATGAAATCAAGATAAATCTTGTAACCATGGATTACAAGTTTATATTTATTCTACCTAATATAACATGTGTATAAACAAGAGAAAAATATGAGGTTAAATAATAAAAGTTAATCTTCTTTTTTAGCTAGAATAATCTTAGATCATTTTATTAAAATGAGATCCATTTAACCAATTTAATGTTTGGCCAGTATGCACACAACCATGAACACATGTGATGCAAGAGTCTAAGGAATTCATATATGAAGAATTGTGGAAAAAATAAACATATAAATTCCTAGATATTGAATAATAATCTTTAATGTCTTTCAATTTATTATGTATTTTCTTAAAAAATAGTGTTTAAAACCACCTTAGTTAGGAGGAATATATAAAATGCTTCACAAAAATATTTCCCATAGGAAAAACTAACTTAGAAAAATAGGAAATTGAAGAATGAAAGAATCTAGTCATATGCTATACTCAACTTATGAAATCAAATTGTATGATATAGTAAAAAAGAGAGTAATAGTGACACTACATTCTCAAGTAGGAGACAAATGTTCATTCAGACCATAAACCACTTCAATTATTATAGTCATAGAAATCGATGGAAAATGTGTGCCACATGAAATGGTTGACTTACCTACAATATTTTCATCTCATGATAAAGTATAAGAAAGGAAAGGGAAATAAGGACATATATATCCTTAGCCAACCACATTCATTTTTTCATCACGATGTTAGACATGTGCGGCCATAACTTGATACACTAGGTATCCCTTTACTTAATGGATTAGGACTTTGTAAAAACTTACACTAGCCTCATGCAAGATAAAAAAGTGTAGGATTTATATTTTTCTAACCAACTTCTCTACAAACTCAGACATCTCTATATTGCCTCTAGCACACATCATCAATAACTCATCTTGTAGGGTCACTATGCCAAGACCTTAGGATACTTTTGCATGCCATACTCTAGCCTTATTGTAGTTGTGATTCTACTAGATGCACATGTGCACAGACTTGGAATACCATATCAAGTTTTGGATTCCTTGTTTTATCACCAAACTCAAAAATAATAAGTTGGGACTTTACACACCTCTACTAGTTCCATCTAGACCATGGTAATATATCAACATGGATTTCATGATTGGATTGCCTATGATGAGATGACAACATGATGTTGTGTGTATGCAATCAAAAATGCATCATGTCTATAAATAAATCCTAACTTAAAAAATATAGATCATACCATTAACTTCTGATTGGGGATAATTATATAATTGGGAGCATGACCAATATGGGGACCATCTAGACCTAATAAGGGGATATATTGTCATGATACACAATGCTAGGGAGGGTTCCAAAGCCTCCAGTAAAGCACAATCATGAAATAACCCTAATTAAGTCATATGTTTTATATTCATTAAAATAACAATAATTAAATTAAATTATCATTTAGTGCTTATCAAAACTTGTGGTGTAATATGGGGGTTATTAAACAAACAAACATGCATAAGAGAATCTCAATTAAGTTATGTATGAGTAAGACTTTAATACATAAAAATTGAAGAGTAATATTATTCAAATCCAATACTTATGTTACTTCTATCTATTAAATAAAAGATTAAAGTTAGAGAATACTTACCTGAAAGATGAACCCATCGAGACTCAATGTCTCCCTTGGCCAAAGGGGCTTGACATGATGTTACTATGGTTTGTAAGGATTACAAAAAAGTCCAAAGCATCCAAAACTTATCCCAAAAACTAAATTCTCTAAGTATAAATCCTAAGTTAAGACTCCTTAAGTAGAATGGTGGAAGAGAATATTATTATGTATATATATGTAGATTTAACCCTAATCCCTTCTAAAATTTTTGACCGATAGGGTTGACCCAATCGACCTAGTATAATTATGGACAAATGTTTACTAAGTCATAGGCTAGGTCAACCAAGAGGTAACCTATACCAAGATCTGACCTAGACCCTAAATGAATTTTTCCCAAAATAATAAAGGGTCAACCTAGTACAGAAGACTATCAAAAGGAGCTTAAGGAGAGGAAAAGAGGGATAGAAAGTGGGAAAAGACTAGAGAAGTATGAAAAAGAGGAGTAGTATCTTAGGGAATGGTTTTTAGGATTTGGTTGTATTGGTAATAAGTGGAAATAAGGGACAACAATCTTATGAAGCACCAATGGTCTACCCACCCCTTTCCCAATGCACCCCTTAGGGTGTGCACTTAGAGAGATTGAGTCTCGATAGGTTCTTTTAAGATAGAAAACATCAATATTTAATAAAATTTTGAAAATATTATGTGTATACATATACCCCACTCAAATCTCATCATGTGTCTTTAAGGTGTAATAGGGGATGGTGCTTTGAGAAAGAACATAGTAACTCATAATGTTGAGGCTAAAAAAAAAGTTATAGTATTTTAAAGCAAAGATAACTGAAAGTAAATGACTAAAATGGAAATAACTAAAAATAAAATGTGTTGCATACCTTGAATTAACTTTATCACTAGATGGTTATCTACTGTGTTTGTAGTTTTGATTGTGAAAGGCATGGAGACTGCTTTTGAAAAACCTAAGAATATAAAACTAAAGATAAAAAATAAACAAACATAAGAAATCCAAGATAATTGGTTCTATGAGGATATGATGTACTTAGAAATTATTAAATTTGAGGTGACAATTTATATGTTAGACCAAATAACCAAGTTAAAATTTAAAGTAAATCAAATAACTGAAAAGCCAAGGCTACTAAAGAACATAAAACTCAAACAAGTAAACCTTAAGTAAGAAATGAAAACTCACCAAGTCCAAAGATACATGTCAAAAATGATGATAATCAAACATCAATGTGAAAGTAGTAATAATCCATACTTAAACAAAGATGAGAAAGCAAAAAATGGTAAAACAACATTGATGAGTGAGCAGTAACAATCCTTATGTCACTCATGAATGGAAAAGGTGCATAAAAGGGAAAAAAACATTGGTGAATGATAAGTAACAAGCCAACCTCACTCAATAATGGAAAAATTACATGAAAGTATAAATGGACTTGGGTGTGTGCAAAAAAATTGTATTACAGCCAGAATGAATAGTAGAAAGAAAGTTAGACAAGTCTAGGAATTAAATCTATGGTATAAAGAAAGTAATCCATAGTTTCCCAAACATGTTGTTTTGCTATAATTTGAATTACGTCAAATTGAAAAAAATATGACTAAGGGAAAAATAAGAGGATAAAATGATAGTAAAGTGTAATTCCTTATCATAAGGATGAGGGAGATAGAGGAAAACATGCTAACATATATTGTTGTGCAAATTACATCTATCAAAAGAGGCAAAAGCTAATGTTGAGAACAAGGATCAAAAACACATTATCAAATAGGAATGACAAAATGGTAATTTTATGAGGAAGGCTAGGTCTTATCCATGGTATTACATTATAGCTCATAAAAGAGAAACCCATGAGGGATTCAAAAAGCATTGGAAAATAAATGGGATAGGCAAAAGATGGTCTTTGTGAGGAAGGGTAGGTCCTATCCATGGTCTTACACTGCAACTCACTAAAGGAAACCCAAGGGGTGCTAAAAGTCTGTAAAAAGAGCATGAAAATAAAGAATATTATGGTACATCATGAGGAATACCAAGTCCTATCTGTGCTTTTACAATTCAACTCATGAGAAAAAGGGGAAACCAAAATACCAAAATGAAGGACTAAGGTTTGTGAAAGAGGAATAACTACTATAGAGGGAGATACCTATGCAAGTAACCTACAAAAATTGTTATATATATATATAGCATATAAACATGAAAATAAGGGAAGGGATTAATAAAAATATTTTTTGAGCAATTTTGCATTGGTGGGCTCTTTAAAAACATGGCCTTCATTTGTTGAAGGTGATAGGTACTTAGACCAAGAATATATTTGACTAAATAGGGGCCCCAAAATTTTTGGGAATATTTACCTTATTTATCATGAGTTTAATATAATTTAAGGACAAGATTACCAACATTAAATGTGTGAATTTTAACATGTTTATATGTTTTTTTGTAATATGATTCTTTTCATGAGAGTCTATGTTGGGAGGATAAATTTGGTGTTCCAAGAATTGAATAATGTGTTTATACAAAGGGCTTTGTCAAATAGTGATAGCCTCAATGTGATAGATAAGTGAATCTCGTGGTTGTGTAGAATATGGATATTTTCTTATTTGTATAAGAAAGGTCGGATCAAAAATAACTTGGTGGGGATGAAAGAGAGAGGTTGAAGAAGTAATGAAAATTTGATATTGAAGAATAGGCTCAATAGTGAAATAAATGAAGTCTTTAGTGGGAGTGGTTGTAATTTGATGACATGTAATGAGATTATCACTTTTTAATTAGTAATAACCATTTAATTGGCATTAAATATGCTGAGAATCACCTAAAGCATGTAGGTGTTAGATTTCCAAATCAATGGCAACTCTCGTGCCTAACATTAGAGATTTAAACTTGACCATATAATTGGTTATGTCAAAGATGAAGTGAAAATCTAAAGCAATAATTTTTTTGAGAGGAATTATAAAATGAAACATGACCTATATCCTTGAAGTCATTTAGCACCATCAAAGTTAAGTGTCTAACTATCCCATGAAATTTGACATTAATTTTAGGAAGATCTTTAATAACTAGTTTTGATTAAGTAGTATCAAGGGGAATAACAAATTCATCAAGATTATTTCCTTCAAGATCATAGGTGAAGTTATGAAAGTAATATTTATGAGAAAAATATGGATTGAGACCTTTAATATAGATAATATTATCATCAGGGAGAATATCTTGAAGGTGATTGGTAACTGACACAAGAGCCATAAGAAGTTGATCAGCTATGACCTATCCTTTGACATCTTTCTGAGTTATAATGCAAAGATTAAATTTCATAAGGAGGACCATACATTTACCAATTTTATCTATACGAAGAAAGGATTTGGAGAATAAGTGATTAATGGGGTTGAAATGAATGATGACATAAGTGGTCTGGTATAACATGTAATGCCAAAGATTTTCAGCTATGAAATAGATGGCAAGGCAATCACATTTGACTTTGGCATAATATTTCGCATAATCGATGAGGCCTCAACTAATATATCAAATGGAATAATCTCTTCCAATATAATATTTTTGGGAAATAATTGCCCCAACTAATATAGGTATGGAAGAAGTATACAAGATTAAAGGCTGATCATTGGAAGGAGGATGAAGCATAGATGGATAAAGAAATGATTATTTCATATTATCAAAGTATTTTTGACAAGGGTTTATCCATTATAAGGCATTAAATTTATTAAGATAATTAACGGAGTGGATGTGATAAGCCATATCATGGATGAATCATCTAATTTCCTCATATTTGCCTAAGTATGAATGTCTGGAATGGAACAAAGAATGGGCATGTTGATGATAGCACTAATCTTAGTTGGTTTAGCATCAATGCCAAAAAAATACATTAGGAATCTTAACAATTTTCTAGATGTGACATCATAAACACATTTATAAGGATTTAGTCTAACTTGGTATTTAAGAAGATGATCAAAAATAATGGCAAGATCAGAAAGATGAGTCTTATGACTTTTGTATTTAGAAATGAGTTCATCCACATAGGTTTTAATAATTTTATGGATAAGATCATGAAATATGTGAGTCATTTCTCTTTGATAAGTGGTTCTAGAATTTGTAAGGTTGAAAGGCATTTTAACATAGCAATAGTTGCCTCATTCCATGGTAAAATTTGTCTTATGTTGGTCCTTAGGGGCAATGTGAATCTAATTATAGACTAAAAAGCCATCCATAATAGATAATATTTTGTAACTAGTTTTAGAATCAATGATGGCATCTATCAAAGGTAAAAGGAAGTTGTCCTTGGGATAATTGAGATTATTATTATAAAAATCAATACAAATGCAAATGACCATAGTGACCTTTTTTTGAATAAGAATAATGTTATAAACCTATTCATAATAGTCTACTAGTTTGATAAATTTAGCATTGATTAATTTAATGATTTCCTTGTGACATAAGTTGGAAACCTTGGGTGGAAATTTCCTTTGATTTTGACACACAAGGTTGGCATTAGGATAAGTAATGAGGTTATGCATCACAATGCTAGGGTCAATACTAGGCATGTCCTCATAGAACCAAGTGAATATCTCACAATACTTATCTAAGAATAATATAAAATTATCATACTCAATAGGTGAGAGTTGAAGGGAAACTATAATTTGTTGAGGGCAGGATGGATTATCATATTCAATGTGATTGGCTTCTTCAATAAGAATATCATTTTCATCTTGAAAATGGTATGGTGTATTAGGTAAAGAAGAAATTAGAATAGTTTTGGGATCAATGCTAGCAATGAAGTTATTGAAATAAGGGGTTTTGATTTTAAAATTCCCAAGTTTATGATATTGTCTAGGAAGTTGAGGTTCTCAAGCATGAAGTGGTACAAGAATAGCTTCATCCCTAGGAAATATGGGAAGAGGACTATAATAATCAAAATATAATTCAAGTTTAAATATTTGATTGCCATGTAGATCATACTTAGAATGTATCTGATGAACATTGGTTGCATTGGCATCTAATGTAATCTCGAGAATAGGATAATTAGATGGATTGGAAGGGATTGGTGTGTTGTTGGTTTCATTGATGGGGGAAGGATTGGATGCAATTGGATCTATAGGTGGTAAAGAAGATGCAAGAATTTCTAAAGGTTTGAAAGGTATATTTTTCTCTACCACTAAAGGAGTATCAAGAATTGGAGAATTGGAAAGAGTTACATAACCTTCAGGATCTAATTAATAATCCATAAAAATGGTCTGAACATCCTGATTAAAGACATGAATTTGAGCTAAGGTTTTTTGATAATGTTGGACACCATGTCTTAAGATTGAGCTTGGGCCATTATGTAATTATCATCATATGTTGGAGAAATTTTGCATGCTTGAGATTTAGGGGGAGTTTTAGAAGGTAAAATCCTAATATTACTAAATGTACATGAAGACATGATGAGAATATTTTGAAATAATTTAGCCATTCAAAACTCATTAAAATTGAAGGCATCTTCTAGTAAAGAAGGCTTAGGAGAATTACATGTAGGAGGAAATAAATGATATCATCAATGAGATAAATATTATAATCCTAAGGTGATAAGGAAGGAGGAAGTCACATCATAATGTAGGGGGATAGCTTGGTAATGTTTTAAGTATGTTGTAAATAATTAGGCTCATCATCATTTGAATCAACAAGAGTGACTTGTAGATCAGGACTGATGTTAAATACTCCAAGGGTTGGGATTAGCCTCATGCTTATACCATTATCCATTATGTATTAATTTAATGCATTGGCTATCTAAAAAATCAATATCCCTCAATCTATGAGTCCAAGGATGACCAAAGAGTATGTTATAATATAAGGGTAAACCGAGGATCAAAATCTTAGTTTGAATAGTCTTAGGTATGATGGTTAGGGGAAGCTAAATACAACCAAGTGGCTTTTGATTAGTCTTATCAAAACCATGACATGTAAGATGGGTTTACTTGAGATGATCCTTGTTATACCCAAGTTGTTGGATAAGCCAAAAAGATGTCAAATTAATATCAAACCCTTCATCAACTATAACTTTAAGGATAATAGTAGTATTAATGGTTGTTTAGATGAAAAGTGGTGGATCATCAGCATGAAATAGAATTTCATCATTGATCATGTCTTCTTCAAGAAATTTGATAAAAGGCTTGGAAGAAAGACACACATTTTCAATGGTATGCATGTTGGTAGGTTGATATTCAATATAAGGTGGTTATTCATCTATAGAGGATGCATCTTTAATTTTTTTCAATTGTTTCATAAGGAACTTATGATGATAGGAGGAACTGTGAACCAACTCCATAAGTGGAATCTTGTAAGGCATAAAATTAAGTTCTTCAAGAAAGTTCTAATGAGATTTTGAGGAAGAACCAACATGATGTTTAGTAGGTATGGTATATTTTGAAATAATATAAGTGGTTGGTGGTTTGGAAGGAGGAAATTTTTCCTCAAGAGCTTTTCAAGCTAGATTAGTGGTTGTAGTATCTTCAATAAGTTGTTCTTCTAAAAATGGCTTCTAAATTTTGGTAACTGGATCTTTGTGGGTTGGCTAATGATGATAATTGACCTTAGTAGTGTTAACATATTTAGAATTTTTATAATATTGGTCATAATTAGCATCAATGGCAAAAATATCCTTGGTATTTTTTTTATTATGATTTGTAGAAAATGATTTTTGGTTATTTGACGTAGAAGCTTTGGAAACTTGTCATTTTTGAGGAGTGTACTCTTGATGATGAAGCTTGATCATGCCTTCACGATAAAATGAATCACCAAGCATATACGAGATAATAAATTTAGTGATCCCTCTAAAAGATTCATGGGAGTGCCCAATGTTGACATGAAGCCAACATAATTGATTAGGGTAATACCACTTAGGAGGATTGTTAGAATAGGTGAAAGGTTTAGAGGGTCAAATAAATTATTTCATTTGTTGTACTAAGAGTGGTGTGTGAGAAGATAGAGGTATGTCATCTTTGGTAACTCTTAATTTGGTTTGTAAAGTATTAAAAATGATAGCATTAGTATATGTTTGAAAAGATCCTTTAAAAATTTTAGGGTTATGTTTGAATTACTTCATGAGAAAGCCTTGAAGTTTATCTTAGTCAAGAGCTTCATTAAGTATTTGGGGAGGAAAATTTCAAACCTTGTATTGAAGAAAAGGAGTCAAAATAGCTATAAAGAGTTTGAATAAATTATCATCAGTCATGTTATGGTTGGATTTATGGGTGAATGATTTCCATCTTTTGATAAATTCATGAGTTGATTTAGTGGGAGATTTCTTAGCATTAATGAAATGGCTAAGACAATTTTTGGGAAGATCATTGTGTTAAAACTCTTTAACTACAGAATTAACCAAATCTTCAAATTGCAAAATAGAATGTTGCAAATGTTAATTGTACCATTCTAATACATCACCAATAAATGTTTTGACTAGGATTTTATTCATGGAAAAGGTATTAGTTTGGATCCACTCTTTGTAAAGGTTGCCAAAGGATTTGAGAAATGAGGCAGGGTCTTTAGTTCCATCATACTTAATAGTTGCATATATGTTACCAATATCAATGGACACAATGAATGGAACTAAAGTCTCATTCCAAATAGTTTCAAACATATTATTATTCATTATGTGTTGAGGAATAACATTGCCTAAATCATCTCTAAGAGGTGGAGGAATATAAATGGGATTAGTTTGAGGATGATTAGCTGGAGGTTGATTATCCATATTAATCAAATGATGTTGGATTTTCATCATTTGATAAATGTTATAAGTTTACATTATATTCATTTACTATATGACTTGGGTAAGAAGTTGAGGTGTATCAATAGTATGGTTGGTGTTGGTAGGATCACTCCCCAAATTTGTATCATGGGGGAGGGTTATTAGAAGATGGATTATTAGTGGGATTATTGATAAATGTCAATTACTCTAACATGAGTTTGAAGGTTTGGAAGATGAGAAGTGTCTTGATAGGTATAGAAAGGGTTAGACCCATCAACTTCATCTTGAGGTATGATTTTTACCATGTGACAAGTCATGGATGAAGAAGGGGAAGAGCTTCCTTAGGAGTGATGGTGCTCTTGGGAAGAAAAGAGAGGAAGAAATGAATATCCCGTATAGTATCTAAATGGATTTAGGCTATTTAAGAAGACTCTGATAAGGAAATTCATGATGACTTGAGAAAAATGAAAAAAATGCTAAAAAGGAGAATAGTGAACTAAGTCATATAAATAGGGAAATTAGGAGGAGTACATAGTCAATTGGGTCAACCTAGTATATATAATAGGGTTTGAAAACTAAGAAAATAGGGATACAAGGTTGACTAGGTCAACCTAGTATTATAACATGCATAGAAAATAGGTATAAAAATATATACAGTCAATAGGGTTGACCTACTTTTGTATCTTAAGGGAAAGAAAAGAGTACAATGTGAAAAGGCTCAACTTAGTATGGCAGGTAGGGGAAAAAAATAGTCTTTAAGAGACTATGTCAATTAGAATGACTATGTACTAAAATAGGAAAAAAAATGCAAGTACTTTTCAAATCAAGAAATGAAATGAAACACATAATCAATTTGATCAATGAGGATGATCCAATTTAGTCACATAGCCCAAAATCTTGTACCAACACTGACTAGTTTAAGTTTTTATAATAAAATACAATTGAGAAAAGAGCAAGTAGTCAACTTGGAAAGTAAATGTTGCTAGAGTACTAGAATATGATTTTAAGTGTGATAGGAAGTTGGCTGTAAGTAAGGAACTAAAAAACAATCTATGGATGGTTTTAGGATGTTTAGGTTGAAAGGGATCTATATTGGAAATGGTAGTGGCTTGGTATTGGGACCTATACCCTCACTTCACACACTGTAGTGATAAAGGTATTGGATGTTTTGATAATATATACCATTAACCATGTGTTTATACTTAGACACAAAACAAAGTTAGTTTCCCCCTTGGTGATGAAATCCAAGTAGATAGGCCTTGGGTAAATAATTTTTAAAATGAATTTAAAGATTATGTGATTTGGTAGTGTGTGCTTAAATGATAAAAATATTGTAACTAAATGATATATTAAAAAACCACCTAATTAGATTATGTGATTGACTCTAAGCATGCAAGGAACTAAAAATGAAAGTGTGATCTAATTATGAGCATATAAGTGTTAATTTTAACTTTAAAATAGAGTGTAGTGTCATTTCAAATGATAGTGTATACATAGATTACAAAATAGATTCAACACTATCACTACTATGCTATGGAAATAAAGGTTTGAAAAATAACTATGTTGATAGTGTTGACCTAGTTTTCTAGATAGAAAACAAAATACAAAACTATGTCAATAGGGTCAACCTAGTTTGTCATATGGGGTTAGTTTTAAAGACTAAAAACTATGAAAAATAGAACTATAATGAATAATATAAATGACAGAGAAGGAGAGAGAGGAACCTTGGTGGGTTAGAAGATGCTTAAAATTTGAAAAAAATATCTATTTAAGCTACTAGAAAGTTTTGCCAACTAAGTCAACTGGGTCAACCTACTTCTATAAAACCCTACTAATAAAGCTTTTAAAGTATACTATGTTGATAGGGTTAACCTAATATGTTTTCTAAAAGTCTAAAAAGTTTATAGAGTTGCCTAGGTTGACCTAGTAGTCTATCTAGAAGTCTAGAAAATGTACTATGTTGACAGAGTCAACTAGTAACCTATACCTAATGAAAAACTTGCACAAACAAAATAGAGTCATATTGATGTGATTGTGTTAAACATGTGCACATAATTTAGAATTATATCAACACTATCAACCTAGTATCACAAATATACTAAAATAAAATGATAAAATAATGAAAAGTGTGAGATAAAACTTGTAAGGGTTATATTCACATCAAGTTCACCAGAATGCATGCAATGAGAAAAACATCATGTCTATAAATCAATCCTAACTTGAAGAAGATAGATGATATCATACACTTACGATTGGGGGGACATTAGATAATTGAGAACATGCCCAATATGGGGATCCATTAGACCCAATAAGTGGATCTCTTAACACAATACATAATTTTAGTGAGGGTTTCAAAGCCTCTAGTCAAGTATAATCATGAAGTAACCCTAATTAAGTCCTATGTTTTATATTCACTAAACTAATAACAAGTAAAGTAAAGTCTAATCTAATTATCACCAAAGTTTGTGGCTCAATATGGGGGTTATTAGAAAACAAACATGCATGGAAGTCTAATCTAGTTATCTACTAAAGAGAGGAACAAATTTAGAGAATATGTACCTAAAATCTAAACCCATCTAGACTCAATCTCTCCCTTGTCCAAAGGGGCTTCACAAGATGTTATTGTGGTTTATAAGGATTACTAAGAAAGGCCAAAACATCCAATATTTCTCCACAAGACTAGATTCTCCAAGTAGAAACCCTAAGCTAAGACTCCTCAAGTAGAATGGTAGAAGAGCAGATTCTAAAGAAGTGTAAGAAAATAATAACTCTTGTCCATTATCTAAACAATGAGAAAATGATACTATATATATATAGGTGGTTTTAACCTTAATCCCTTTTAAAAATTTGGTTGATAGGGTCGACCCAGTCGACCAAGTATAATCATGGACAAAAGTTCACTAGGTTAAGGGCTAGGTTGGCCAAGAGCAGACCTAGACCCTAAATGAAATTTACCCAAAATATTATAGGGTCAACTAGTCGACCTAGGATAGAAGACTATCAAAAAAAGCTTAAGGTAAGGAAAAGAGGGATGGAAAGTGGAAAAATATTGGAGGAGTATGTAAAATAGGAGTAATAGCTTAGGGAATGGTTTTCAAAAGCTGGTTGGATTGGTAATAAGTGGAAATAAGGGACATCAATCCTATGAAGAACTAATGGTCTACCCACCCCTTTCCCAGTGCACCCATAAAGGTGTGCACTCAGAGAGATTAAGTCTTGGCAAGTTCCTACAAGATATAAAGTATTAGTATTTGATAAAAAAATTAAAATATTATGTGTATACACTATGTTTATTATAGTGTATTGGTTTTCCAAGATGTCCATCATGGTTAAATATAGAAAAGACACTAACATAATTGGCACTATGGAAGTGTTATTAAACCATGTTTGGGAACATCTTGGGATACCAACATACATCACCATTGACCATGATCCATGCTTTTTGAGCCACTTTTGGCAAGAATTATGAGATTTGATGGGCATGCAACTTCATCAATCTATGTATTTTCATCCTCATACAAATGGGTAAACTAAAGTGGTCAATCACACACTTATTCATCTTATGTGAATGTATAACCACACACATGCTTGCACCTAGGATGACAATCTCTTGTATATTCAACACACCTAAAATAAGGATCTTCACAATTCTACTAGCCACAACACATTTTAGACATGCCTTGGATTTCTATCTTTAGTACCTTTAAATATCTCCTACCATGTACCCTTAGGAAATGAATTACATGCACAAGAACTAGAAGTGGATAAAGATGATATGTTTATGTGACATATCTATTCTATTTTCCATCAAATTCATTAGATTATCTCTCACACTCAATCTAAGTACAAGAACACCATCACACACATTGCACACCTCATGCATTCTAAACTGGTGATAAAGTTTGGTTGAAACTACATAAGGAATGATTCAAAGTTCCACATTAGAATATCAAGCCTCTACACTATATTACTTACATTATTTTTCATGTAGATAGTGAAAACACCTTTATTATTATTCTACCTCAGTACTTAGGAATGAACCTAATATTTAATGTGGAACTTCTCAATCCTTACACTCTACTACTTCTTGAGCCAATAGTGACACAACATCCATCTAATTTGGATCATGAACACTTGTGTCTTGTAGTGAAGGACCAGATAATCAAACTAACAAACACATATACCCACCATGACACAAATCAACTTTTTTAAGGGATCAAGATTGGGCAATATGATGATCAATCCAAGTGGTACACTTCACTATGAATTTAGGAGTAGCTCTTACAATTACACACTGACTTAATGGAGACCATTATTCTTGAAGGAAAGGTGAATGATCTATGCAAATTTATCATGTATCCAATCCTAATCCTCATTTTATCTAATATTTAGGGTGTACATCTCTCATTCAATATTACTCTTTTCCCAATGTTATCTCAAATTCACACACACAAGTCTCATGCCAAGTTGTAGACTTCTACACACTAAAACCTTCACACTCCACACTAAGTATTCAATACTATGTACTTCACAACTTAGTCTCATGTGATGAATAATTCTTATGATTGTTCACCTAATTATATGCCCCTTATGCCTACAATATAGTGCACCTCATAGTTTCATATTGTAGCTTATATCCTCACACACCCCATTGGCTCATACAACACACAATTTATAAGACATCACACTTAATTTTGCACACTTTTAAACTTGTATACTTGTGTGCCTCATAGTATCACACCATAGCTCATAGTTTTGTGTGCCTCACTAACTTTTATGTACTCTCTAGCTCATAAACCTATGTTCCTTCCAAACTAGATTGTACCTCATATTTATGAGTACCTAACCAACTTATTGGATCCCACAAAACATCCACATTTCAACTCACCTCAACCAAGGGATCTAAGGGGTTTACCAATAGTCATCCAACGTATAATATAAAGTGATGCAACCATCTTCTTGGTAAATGATAGCAATTGTAATCGGTCTTGTATTTTATTTATATAAGTATGTAAAACACACAAGACTATGTTTGATGCTCCACATAATCATAAAACAAATAACATGATCCACATATCTACTCTATAAAACATGCACTACAACATATTATAATAATTTTGCCTATTATTTGTTAATGAATAGAAGTTGTATTTCCTACAAGTAAGACTTATGCTCCATTGAATGTGTTTAGTTGTTTGTTTCTGAATTCACTTTGCCCATTCACTCTACATAATCAAAACTTGGTTATCCCCCATATGCTTGATCCCAAGGCCCATGGTGTGGATCACTAATTTTATCCCATTGTTAGTTTTATATAGACTTTAAGCAACCCTACCCATTGACTAGGTGGTTATAAATATTAAACCAAAGGTCCCATCTAAGGCACAAATTCAATGAGAGCTTATCTTCATACTAACAATACTTTATTTTGAGTATATACTTTTCCTTTAAATATGAGTGACATGGTAGTATTAGACTAATGTATCATTTTAGAACATATAAGTCCAAATGAATTTTAGTTCTTTTAATAGTTACCAATGTATTAAATGTTTGGGAAAGTTCTATCTTCTAGTTGGGAATACTTTGATTTAATAAAATACTTTATAGTGATAATCATTCTTTGTTAAATAAATTACCTTATTTTGATCCTCACTTATCTAATCTTGATTATTAGTTATTTATTTGACTCAATACACTATCTAGCCTACTTTGGATCTATCTCTATGATCATTTCTATGCTTGACAAGTAAATACTCAATGATTGCACAAAATCTTATTGGACTCAAAATTTAATTCCAATTTTTTGAAGGGCTTAGATAATTAAAATGGGCATTATTTTTAGCTTCTATATATTTTCATGGATATTCACATATTAGCCTTGGGAATTTTGTCTTATGTTTCAACTTCTCACTATTATAAAAAAAAATAACATGTCCTTGATATGTAAGAATTTAGAGACATCAACTTCTTTGTAGTTCATAGCCTATTGAGACTTGAATTTTCATTGGATTTTTGTGTAGAAACATCTTGCCAAGTGGAAATATATCACTCACATAGATATTCATAGGTCCTTGGTCCTCATTCCGTTATTTGATTATCCTTGACTCCCAAAATTATGTCACATGTCATCATCTCAGGAACTCACTTGATATCGAACCCATTGTAATATTTTAGCTTGATTTGGAGGTGCATAGAAATGAGGTGATGAGATGTGGTACCATCTCATTTACCTAGGAGGTTTATTGCCTAATTTATTTTTTTAACCATCTCAAGGACCCAAAGAAAATGTGGAATGACCTCGGGTATCTATAAGGTCAAAGGGATTGGATCTATGTCTAATGTCTTTCAGAGAAGCAAAACTTTGAGATTCTAATAAGTGGTCACTATTTAGTGAATCTACACCTAAATGATAAGAGGTGAGCAATTAAATTTCAAATATAAGGACTAGAAATTAGATATTTAATTTATGAAAATAAAATAAGGTAAAAACATGAACACAAAACTCATAAGATAATAATTCAAAAGGGTATTTTTGCCAAGAACATGATTAATACTTTCATTTAGATAAATGATTAGGTCTTTTAGATCAAAAAAATCATGAAAATATAGTCAATTTTAGATATTTGAAGTGATAAACTAGATTCATAATCTAAATATTTTAGTAGTTTTAATATTTAGATCTAAAAGAAAAATAAATCTAGTTTTGTGGCAATCTTGACGTGCCAAATGGCCATCAAATTTAAGTAAGTGGAATATTGACATGGACACTAGCACACTATCTAATTGGTAGTTAATGCCACTTTGCATCCATTCTCTCATTCAGGTATTGAGTTAGTATTTGTTATCTTATGACCTATAATCTCTTAACACACATCTAGATCTGATTCATCTGGGGCTTGATGGTAGACTTATAAAGATAAGGACCAACTTGGGACATAGATGAACATGATCATTCCACATGCAAAATCTCAAACATCCATAGGATTTATTGTCATTAAGAAGGATATTGATTACCCTAAGATCCTATACAAAAGTTATCACAACACATGGCATGATCTTATACATCTAGGAGGTTGAAAGGCTATGCCCATAGATATGAAATATAGAACTAAGTGAATAACTAGGATCATGACACTTGTCCAAATACTAGTTGCTTATGAGGTCTAAAGTTAGTCAAAGAAAAAAAATGGCCTAAGGAAATGGGGATGTCATATTTTGACATGTGGCATGATCCCACTTACCCAAAATATCTAACCAAATAACTAAGGCAAAATAAAGGACTAGGAAAATAAGTGAATGACAAGTGTTTGCTCCTCGCTTACCCAGATAATTATGGGAAAGCTAGGTAATTATTAATTAGAAAAATCACATATCCATTTGAATTCATAGTCAAACCTTGAGTGAAAAAAACTAAGGTAAATCAAAAGAAAAGACTGAAGGAAATAAAATCATACATGAAAAATAATCCTTTGTCTTATCTTGAAGCTAAAACCACCTCATTATTTAAAAATGGCTAAAACTCAAATTGAGACCAAAATAATACATAGCCATTATAATTAGACAAAGGGGTAAATAAGGACCAAATTACTATAGAAGATAACATGAAACCTTGAAATACTTAGGTAGTTTTCCTAAATGTAATCTAAAATAGATTAAAAAATAAAAGATTTAGATATATTTTATAACATTGGTCAAAATGAATCAAGATCTATTTTCTATACAAACTCAAATAATTATATTAATGGATCATCAATTTCAAAAAAAATAGCCCAACTACTTACATAATAAATTTTAAATTTAGACTCAAATTTAAGAATAAAGTCAATACCATATCATAGCTACAACTTGATTAAGGACTATTTTTTCAAATCAGGGAAACAACTAAAACAAACCCAAGGAGAAAATTGGATCAATTAAAAAAATCAAGATCCAAAGAAAAAATAAAAAGTTCCATGTTTTCTTAGTATGAAATTAGGGTCTATTGTGAAAGAAACAACAAATGCTGAAAATGCTGAAAATAATTTTAAGTATTTTAAAATGCATAAATATGTTTATGAACTTAAGAACATTACCTTAAATAACACATAAAACATGTAAAAACTCATGAAAGGAAAAGAAGGAAATCATTGAAAAATGAAATTAGATATTCACATTGACTAGTATATGTAAATGTTTTCATTTCTTTTTAATAATTTTCAAGGATTAATTATTATAACTAAGACGATCAAGCTAGTGAACTTTACTTTGGATAAATACATGGACATTACTCCACTGCTAATGAGGCATTTATTGGCCTGACATAGTTATTTATTATCCCATTCAAAGCCTTTCTCTATTTCCATTGAGGTACCCATAGCCTCAGTAGAGGTTACTTGAATCACCAAGAAAATTTAGTATTTTAAATAATAAATTTTATTTCCTTTTCTTTTTCCTTTTTTATTTTTAGCATATTAATTTTGGGTTAGGGACCACCATGGTAAACGAGGGGTAATATTATATATATTTCACTGTAGATTTGTGTAAAACCTTTTCATCCAAGGAAACCTAGAAATAAATTTAAGTTTATTTGGTGTAAGGTTTCAAGATAATATATTTAAAAAGTTGAACAATTTACCATAACTGATCAAAACATGAATATGTTTAGCATATACATTAGTCTAAGTCTTTGAAACCAAATCTATAAACATTAGTTAACATTTAAAAAAAAACATAATATTTAGGCAACAAAACAATATTAAGGTATCTTACCAACATATAATTTTATCTTTCATGGTCTACATGTACCACCTAACTTAGGAATAGACAAGACCAAAAATAAAGGGAAAGGTTAATGGTAGAATAATAACTATCTATGTACAACAAACACAAACATATAAAATATAAAAAAACAACAACAAATTATATACATGGCTACAAGAGGCTACTTTATATTTGTAAATAGTGCTCAAGGAATTTCCCATTAATATCTAATGGGACATCCTCACGAGTCAAACTATTTATCCTAAAATTATTCTCACTTAAAATCTTAAAAATTTGGAATGAACCCAACCAATGTGCATCAAATTTATTATGTTTTCCATTTTTGTCATGAACTTTGTCTCATAACAAAGACAATATCAAAAATACTAAAGGTTTTTGTGTTATCTCTCTTATAGAATAATTTTATGTTTAATAAAGTGTAATAGGGTTACATCTCTTATTTATTCAAATTATATTAGATTCAGGAGCCTAGCTTCAATCTAGTCTTTATTTTCAAGATATTTTGTAATGAATTATAAATTAGGGATTTTTAAATGCATACATAAGATTGGTTCTTGACCAAATACCAAATGGTATTGAGAATTACATAAGGATTACTTGACTATAATTTTATCAACCCAAAGTGAAAATTTCAATATGTTATGCCAACATCTAGGATTTTTATCTAAGATTTTATTAATCATAGTAATAAAATTATTATTTGTATATTCATCCACATTATTTCCTTGAGGATAATAAATATAAGAGTACATGAGGATTTCATTGTTATTATATGCCCAATTTATGAATTCAAAGGAAGAGAATGTAGGACCATTATTTATTATCACGTAAACGTGGCAATTAGATGTTAAGAGTGTTGCTTAAGTTACCCTATCCCTAGGCTTACCATAGACCTATTATATATCTTTAGACTTGCATTTCCATCCATTCAGAAGACCTTATTTACTTACTTCTAGTCAAGACACAATCCCTAAACTATCACCTCTGACCCAAATCCAACTTTTCCATAAGTCTGCTAAAAGGGCACTAGCACCACATTTGAGATACTAAAACCACACTACGCTAGTCTCCCCAACTAGGCACTATTGTCCTTATCCCCAAATATTCCTAATGGATACTTTTAAAAATGTGTGACCCTCTTAAGTTTGGACTAAGATCATTTTATTATCCATACAAGAAACATAACCCTACATATACAAGTCTAATCCAGCTCTATTGACTAGATGGAAAATAGATGTAAAAAGCTATTCAAAAAAAAGATAAAGTTGTGTAAAATAAAGGTAATTTATTTTTATTATACCCTATTTTCTATGTACTAACATCTATATCATCCCTAAGTCTAGTTTTTAAGTGTTTCCAAACTCAAGTACATTTAATCCATCTAAGACCACTCTCATCCTATCATTAATTTGCACATACATCAAGCAGTAGGTGGGAGAATTACATCAGACATGATCCCTCTTTATATTTTTGGTATGTAGGGAAATATCTACATAATGTGGTGTTTAGGATGTCCATTACATCATACTAACAAACTCAAATATTTCTCATATCACACTTGTAAATAGAATTAAGGTTTGTACACAAAATCAAGCTTTCTAGGTATAATACACAACTACCAGTTTTGGTCATGCAAGAATAAAGTATATATACATAGGCATAGGTACTCCCCAAAATTAGGAATAGTTACATAAAGAAGACATTAGTGCCATATTGATAACACTACATATGGATGGTGCTACTATACAAACTAGGTGATATTATCCAGTGAATAAATGAATATCAGAATCTTACTTGTGACACTTAGAACTGCTCAGATCTCAAGTTTCAGAACCTATATCATCCATGCCATTTTATTTTCACCTAAGTCTATATTTTTCCCCATTTATTATTATTTATATAAAGTTAAACAAGGTCCAAATCATAACAGATAAATATCTTAATTATTGATATTTATTTAAATAATTTAGGAATATCATCCCTTTAACCAAACATAGGTTATTACTCTTGTAAAACCCTAAAAGGTTAAATTATTTCATGAACCTATCTTACTTTGATCATTGCATAAAACATTAGCTTGTATTAAATCATATTTTGTACAATAAATTTAGGGTTGCATACTTCGAATTTCCTTATTTTATTTATACAACCTAACTAATTAAAATCAAATTTTACATTATGGTTTCAATTTATTTATCATCTAATTTAAATTTTTGCAAAAAAACCCTAGCTTCGAAAATCCTAACCCTAGATGCTCTTAGAATTTGTAGCCTTTTTTATCTTAATTTCATTAACTATTATTAATTATTAAAAAATTCATATATTCTCTTATAATGGCTCTATTTAAATTTATTTTCTATATGCCATATAAAAAATCTATGTCTCTTCCCTTAAGAAGAAGTGCTAGACTAGGTGGTAATCTTATAGATCATATTCAGATACTAGTTATCCAACCCACTAACAAGGACAAGAAACCTGCTACAACTCTAGATATGAATCCTTCACATCTTGATTATGTGTAATTCAATGAAAATTCATCCAAGGATGAGAAATATAACCGAGAATAAGATCAAGACCATATTGAGGATCAAGACATATTACCTCCACTTAATGACAATGATATAGTTGTGAATAAAGATGAGGTATTATAGGTATTCAAAGATAAAATTTATGAATAACCCCATGACCATGAAAAAAATTTATAGGCCATATTATAAATCAATAATAAAAATATTGATCAATCTTTAACCCCTCTAGTTAATGATGTTGTTATACCTTTAGTGGGTCTCACTCAACCAACTCAGCTAGCACAACCAAAACTTGTTATTCAACCATCAATGACAACTACTCCACTTGTGGCTAGTTCTTATCCTCCCAATGTACAAGCCCTTATGTAGTATGTTATTTATTCACAATCTAATCTGTTACATCATGAGCAAGGAGTAACTAGGCCTTCACATGCCTTAGATTCCAATATTTTATTGCATACACCATTAGTACATCACATTTCAAAAACTACTTTGCCATTTAGTTTCATATCACCCAATATCACATTATATGATGGAAAGGGTGACCTAGAACATCACCTTAGAGCCTTTGACACAACATTATTAGACCGTGTCTAATGATTAGCTTCTAATTAAGTTATTTCCATGTAGTCTCAAGGATTATTCCTAGAGTGGTTATATGATTTGCCTAACCAATCTATCATGGCATTCAATCCTTTATCATATATGTTCATATCACACATTTATATCAACATAAGTGATAAGATATCATACGCACAAAAGGTACAACTAAATCAATGGTCAAATGAGCCCATAGCCAATTATGTCTTACGTTACAAGATAATATTATCAAAATTGACTATCCCCATGGTAAATAGAGAGCTTCAAGATATATTAAAATAGAGTCTATTACTAGTAATTCATGAAGAAATATTATTCAAGAAATTATCCACATTTACAAATATGTGCCACACAGTTAATGAATGAGAGGTTAAGCTCTTAGAAATGGGTGAACTCAAAAATGTCAATTGATTAGATTAAACTATTAAGAGTTAAATCAAACCTCCATACAAGGTTAGGACCATAAAGAACAAAATAGGTCAAAATAAAAAAGTCAATGAAACTTCAAATCCTTCTCCTAGATTGGTTTTATCATCTCCTTAGTGTAGAGTATTCACTAATATACTAGAGTCACAATCACGAGTTCTACAAAAACTATTAGAATATAATGTCATATCTCTCCCTCCCATTAAAGAGGTTTATACGACATGACCTCTTATAAATATTTATGATTCAAATGAATTATTAAATTAGCATAGGTCACTAGGCCACACCACAAATAGATGCATTAGCCTGAAGCATAAGATACAAGACCTTATTGAGGCAAACATTATTGATATAGGCACATCCACCGAGTCAACAAAATATTAAACAAAGGAAAAGGCACTTAGTATATTTCCTGATCCTTTTCCTAAGAAAACATCTAATGAGGTAGAGGCACATCATGTTCTTCCAATCACAAAATTACAAAGGAGACACATCCATTGCATAATATTATTGGCATGTATCACACTATAGTGCCATCTAGACCACTTATCACATTTTCATAGCAGGATATTAAGGATGATGACATAGATTTACATGCACTCTTCATATGAGCATGTATAGACCATCATCTTATTCATAGTGTCATGGTTGACAATAGGTCAAGCAGAACCATGTGCCCCATGGCACTCCTACAACACTTGGGATACATATAGGAGGATATATTACATAAAAATACAATTACTAGTGGTTTTAGTGGCCATGTTTAGAGGTCCATTAGGGAGATATTTCATCCATTATAGTTGGGACTAGCACACATAGCCACTTAATTTCAAGTAGTACCTAGTGCGGGTGTATTTGACATACTATTGGGCAGGACATGGTTACAGTAGCTTAAAGCCATACCATCAATAGTATACCAATGACTCAAGTATATACATGATAACCAGGTGTTAAGATTGATGGAATCCGATATGAGTATGCTCTTACCATCCCATGGGTAGTTTCAGCATAGATTCTAATCACACTTCCAATATTGAAACTAGTTATTGTTATAGTTTAACTACCATTTATTGCATGACTATCCATTACAACACAGATTAAAACTCTTATTAATGCATCACAATGTTCAATAGATTTCTTAGATTAGGTCAAGTCTACTTATACATTATCTAAACACTTGCATATTCTCCCTTGAAGAGCATTACTAGAGAGACCATTGCATTTGATACATAATAAATTCTAGAGGACCTTCCTCTACATTGTTCATAAAGAGATCTATTAAATTAGGGTATAGGGGTTCTTAGCATATGTCACCTACATCACCAAAAAAATTTACATCTACCAAATGGGTCCCTAGGACCCCTACAATTCATAATGAATTACAATCAATACCACATCATCATATCATCACTACTCAAGTAGCTTCACATTCAGATTCTATAGCACACTAGATCATGGGCTCATATATACCCTTTCACACCACATGTAAAATCATTATTCCACTCTTCAACACAAGTAATGTTGATGATGAGTCTCCCATGAGATTAATTGGTTAGTATGGTTTATATCCTTGTACATACTTCCTTTTCTCTCTCACTCCTTGTACATAGTTTATTTTCATATGCTTTTACATATCTTATACTCAACACAAAAGCAAAAAAATATCTCAAAATCCAGTAACATACAAATATTTTAAAAATCCAAAAAAATTATAGATTATACCCATTGCTTTATTTACATTTTTACAACTTGTTAGATATTACATATTACTAGTTATCCTAGTGTAGTTGGTTTTATCATACACATATGCTTCACTTGTTCTTGGTGAGTGCTTATAGATTCTAGATAAGAGTTTGGTCCACTACATTGATCTAGACTAGATATCATTTACCCATTAGGGGCATTCAGACCGATCTAGGTTTATACATTACTACATCTTCCCACTTGGGAACATCTCCCACATAGTTACTCTAACCAAGTTTTATTTTACATACTATAAATTCTAGTTATACATTGATTTATCTTGATATTGATCATTTCTCTTCATTACTCAATTTTTTTTCCAACTGTCACTTGTTAACTTTAGTATATGTGTACCCTATAATATACATATTTTTTTATTACACAGTTATATGTGCTTTCATTTCTAGTTCCTAGATTATATTTGATTATGTTATTATGATTCTTACATCTTTGAGAGTATTTGAATATGTGAGTATTCCTTGGCTTCTATGCCACTTCTATATTTGTATGCCTTAGACATGTTCCCATGTCCTTTGTGTGTGTATTTTCATGTGAACATTTGAACATGTCCTTATTCATGGCTCTACACCAATTTACTTGTTATTTTCATATGTGTATATTTAAAGATGTCCTTGTATGTCTTAACTCTCAAATTTATTGACATGTGACCATGTCTCTTATATTGTGGCCCCTTGGCCTATTTGTTGCATGCCTCATGTGATTTTAAGTTTACTTCTTTATATTATTTTACACCATGAAATTTTTATTTTCTTCTTACACACACACACGCGTGTGCACATGCGTGCGCACGCGTGCGCGCGTGCACGGACACACACACACACACACAAGTTTTTGATGCGATAGGAGATCTCAAGTATCTACATATCTTACTTAGGATCCTTGAAGGATATCATTCCCCATCCCCCTAGGTATTTACTCATATTTTAATATTTTTATACATTGCGTACAACTATCTTGACACCCTTGTCTAATTATAGATTATAACACACATTTCAAATTTCCTACTATTTCTCAAATATATTTACATTCTAATATTATGTTTGTAAATTAAATTAGAATATCATGCTCTGACTAACACATTTTGTAGAGATACTTCTTTAGAGGTTAGTTCTTCATAGGCTTCACAACAATCCTCAAAAGAGGGTGCATTTATAGGCTTTGTTACATATAATAGGCTACTACATTACGTTTCACATATAAATTTTAGCACATAGGTCTAGTTATAAAGATTATATTGAGAGTAGAAACAGAACAAAATAGAGGCTAATCAACTAGATCAGACCACATAGAGATTAAACTAGGAAATCATTAGCACCCATATTAGGACACTAGCACCACAAGGTGATACTATACACTACAAGGAACTCATTAGCACCCATATTAGGACACTAGCACCACAAGGTGATACTATACACTACAAGGAACTACTATCTAGTAGCTCCAAATTCAAGATAGTTTAGCTCATTTAGAAATGTACACCATGTAAAATATAGATTTACATAGATATAGTCATAGGTTTGGCAGTTATGTTCAGATTTAGCTTTGATTCAATAATTTCAATTTAGATTCATACCTGTTACTCAAATTTAGATTTAGATTCATTTCAATTTAGATTCATTACAATAATTGGGGGTATCATGTGTGGAATTATCACTCATACATTCATATCAATTACATAGATTCAGTTATTACATACTTGATTCAGATTCAGTTTACTCATATACCAAATTAGGAGCATGTACATGATACATAGCTTTTATATACTCAACTTCAAATAGGTTGATCTAATGGAATGGAAAACTCCATGTCATTATATATAATGTATACACTTACTATAATATTATAGGTTGTCACCAAATTCATTCCTTATTCCATCTATAGTGGTTGGCATTCCTAAGTGGCCTAGATCTTCCAAATATCCCTGAGTGTTTGTAGAGCCAAATACATAGTTAGATTACCTAGTTAGATACTCTCACCACTTTTTTCAATAAATATATAGATGAATCTACTTCATATAGGGGTAAATGATGGAGGCATGGCCTACCTAAGTTATTGAGCCACTTATATGAGAGGTTTTGACACATTTACATTCTTATCCAAGATATTCATAGAGATCAGGATCCACCAAGTAAGGGTGGGAAATGATGGAGTCAAAATTGGATTGGGTTATTGATCCACCCATATGAGTATTGAGCAAGACATAATCTTAGTTCAAGTTATTTAATAATATGATCACTATGTACTTACACACTTGTAAGTTTTGACTAGGTTCATGCATTGGTCTACATGGTGTATTCATTTCCTTCCTCTCTCTTTACTCAGTTATTTCATTTTAACATAGCCTTTTACTTTTGATTATCTCATTAGTAAGTATTAGTTTTTTCATGTTTCATTATAAGAGATTAATTTGGATCATGTTTCACATACATAGACCCAAATTCACATATTCAAATTGAGCTATTTAGGCTTCAATTCCAAGGTAAGTCTTGGTACACTTATTTTTCATTTATATTAGTCATTTCACTTTGTTACTTTACTAGCATAAATGTGGGTTGGGAAATGTAATCACCTAAAAGTGGTAATAGGATGATAAGAGTGTTACTTGTGTTACCCTATCCCTAGGCTTAGAACAGACCTATTATGTACCCTTAGACTTGTATTTCTATCCATTCAACAGACCTTGTTGACTAATATATAGTCAAGACATAGTACCTAAACTATCACCTCTAACCCCAATCCAACTTTCCTATAAGTCTACCATAATGACATTAGCACCACATTTGGGATACTATAACCACATGGCACTAGTGTCCCCAACTGGGTGCTACTATCCCTAACTCTTTCCAAAAGAATTTTTTTCAAATACGTTCCCCTCATAAAGTTAGCCTAAGCTCATTTTATTATTTTCATAAGCAACTAAACCCTATAAATTTAAGTTTAAACTAAATATATTGACTAGATAGAAAATAGATACAAAAATTTATTCAAACAAAAGATAAAGCTATGAAAAATCAAGGTATTTTATTATTATTATACATTACTTTATAAATAATACCATCTACACTATCCCTAAGTCTATTTTTCAATCATTTCAAATCTCAAACATATTCAAGGTATCTAGGTCCACTCTCATCCTAACATTCACTTGCACATCCATCAAACATTATGTGGGACAACTACATTGAAACTGATCCCTCTTTAGAGTATTGGTATGTAGGCAAATCTCTACATAGTGGGGTGTTTATTATGTCCATTCTATCCTAATAAAACACTCAAATCTTTTTAATATCATAATTGTAAATATAATTAAGGTTTTCACATAAAATCAAGCCTTATAGTTACAATACACAACTATAGGTTTTGGTCATGCAAGAAAAAAGTATACAGACATATGCACATGTGATATTTAAAAAAAGGAATAGTGATGTAAAGAGTAAATTAGTGACATATTGAAGACACTACACATGGATTATGGTACTATCCAAAATAGGTGCTACAATCTAGTGAATAGATGAATATCAAAATCCTATTTGTGACACAACACTCTATTTTTATCTAAGTTTATATTTTTCCCTATTTTTTGTTATTTATATAAAGTTAAATAAGTTAAAAAATTATAACAAATCTCGACCTTAATTATTACAATTTATTTTTATTTGATTTATGAATCTCAACCCTTTTTAAAAACATAGGTAATTACTCTTGTAAAAAACTAAAAGGTTAAATCATTATCACATACTAACGTAAATGGCATTTTAAACCTGGTGATGATATGCTCCTCAATGTAGCTAATTACCACTTTTATTGTGAAATTTTTGAAAGATTGACATTTAGTCCAATGAATATGATAGTCATTTATTATCAAGATAAAATTATGTCCATTTGATGAATTGGAATTGTTATCTCTAACAAAGTCTAGTGCCCACTTTTCAAAAAACCAAACTTTAATAACAAGATACAAAGGCATGAAAGGAAGACATTCTTTATGTTTTGAAACATGACATGTATGACATATCCTCACATGTTGATGAGCATACTTGAAAATGTGTGGCCAATATTAAAACCACCTATAGGCTTTGGTGAGATTTATCATTCCTTTAATTATGGCCAATTCCATAATTTTATTGAAAATATTTAAGTACTTCAACTAATTCCCCTTTATTTAGACATCTTAGGTAAATTATCTCATGATTTTTTTAGTATATAACTCCTAATTTTAACATAAAAAGTTTGATTTTTAAACATAATGCTCTTATCTAAGTAGAATTCAAGTACTTAGGGAAATTATTGCTCAATAATTAATAAACCATGTCATGATACTACTCATCATTGATGATGGACTACACTATGTATTGTTAACATGTAATCTAATAATTGACTTCAACCATCATTTTACTCATTCGTTGACCTCTTACTATATTCATTGTCTAAATTTCTAAATAAAATTCCTATAAAATATTAACCCACTTACCTCTATGTTCACCTAACTCTTTTATAATCAAGATTACTTTGATAGCAAGATCAAGTACAATGGCAAACACTTTACTAAATAAAATATCATGTCTAAATTTATTGACTATCATAATTAATGAAAATGTTTTTTCTATCAATAGTAGAATACTTAAATTCTAAATTTTTTAGGAGACTCATAAAATACACTACTATTTCATATCCAAGTTCTTTTATTTGCATTATAAGATTTGCACTTGAATGTTATAAGGCAAAATAGTAAATATAAAAGTGTTGTGTATAATTTGGATTGATTAGCACTAGGGTATTCATAGTGGATTTATTTATTTCAAAAAATATAGCTAGTGATTTACTATTCCATTAAAATCTAGCATATTTATACATGTTATTCAATAGTTTAACTATATCAGTAAAACCTGAAATGAATTTTCATACAAAATTGATCTTACTAAAGAATTACTTTAATTCTTTTTTTTGCCAAGAAAGGAATATTTTAGAATTATCTCTATCTAATCTAGATCTATGGATATGCCTCTATCATAAATAACATGGCCCAACAACTTTCCTTTAGTGTGTGTGTGTGTGTGTGTGTGTGTGTGTGTGTGTGTGTATACACACACACACACACACATTTATTTAGGTTCAAGGAGATACCATGCTCTCTATGCCTTTGTAAAACCATTCTTACATATTTCACATGATCACTTATGTTCTTTTAAAATATAGTTAGATCATCCATATAAATCACAATAAAATTACTAATCATGTCCTTAAATAAATTATCCATAACATTTTGAAATGTAGGACAATCATTTATTAAACCAAATGACATCCTATTGTATGCAAAGGTTTCCCATTTTATGATGAAATCTATTTTTATTTTTTCCCATGATTCACCAACACTTGATTGTAACTAGAATATCCATATAGAAAAGACATCATATGTAAACCATTCACAGTTTGTAACACTTCATCTAAATATGGCATTGGGTAATTATTGTAATCTAATACGAGATATGTTTGTGTCTATATTTTAGGAATATATACATATACATATACATATATATATATATATATATACACATATTCCTAAAATATAGACACAAACATATCTCTCCACTCTTTTTTCATATAAGAACAAGATTAGCCACCCACATAGAGTGCCTAACAAGAAATATAAACTTGGCTAATAATAACTTTTGTATTTTCTTGAAGATTAAAGGTTATAAAAATAGATTGGTAGGCCTACATATTCTATGAAGTGGCTTAACTTTTGGCTTAAGAGGAATGGTATGATTAAGGATGAAAGTGTCAAATACCTGAAAGTTTTCATAAATCTAAGCTAGCACATCCTTGTAGTCCTTCAAAGCTTGTGTAAGTTCATTAATCTTATTTTTTAGTACAAGTTGTGCCTAAAAGTACTTTATTTGAATCATTTTCATCCACAATATTACATGGCTCATGCATCATATCTTTGGAAGGGGTTGATTTCTCTCTTTCATGTTGATAGTCCATGTTAAACAGTCTTTTTAAAGATGCCATACATTTTTTGAGGTTATTTGCTCTCAGGTTCAAGACACCTTATTCATCTAGCTTAGTGTCATATGTATTAGCTTCATCAATAATTTTAGATTAAAATATATATTCATGTTATTTACAAAGTCAATAATATTTTTGTTGTCATTGAACACTTGAAATTTTTTGATATTATCTAGAATGAAAGGAATGTAAATCAGCTCTACTAAGACTATCTTCAATCATGAACTAGAAAATGGATCTAAAGTATTTATATTTATTTCTAAAGAATCATTTGTATGATTACTTCTACAAGGTATTATTTGTATGTTAAATGCATCAAAATATTCTATTAAATTCCATACTCTATTATGATATCTTAACAAATGTTTATCTTTATGTGCATAGTTACTTCTAACTTTCTTAACCTCAAATTTTGAATCACCTAATAATTTATAGTATTCAATCTTCTTCTTGAGATAACATTGGATTCCATGAATCCATACTTCATATTCAAAAACATTATTAGTAGAAGCAAACTGTAACCTGAATGCAGCCATTAAGACTTATTGTTTGGATCAATTAGTTCAATTCTAGCACCACAACCTTATTTAGAGTTAGAATCATCAGACTATAAGATCCACATATTATTTTCCATTATTTTTTGTTGTATTTGAGATATGAATGTTGTATCAACATTATTTTCATTACCTCTACCCTTGATATCAAGAAGAAAAATATAATATTTTATTCACTTGACAATGCCATCTTGGTTCTTTCTTTAGTAGCTAAAGTATGTGTAGTGTTGTTACATGTAGGATTATTTCCAACATTAATTTTGTTAAGTCTTATTATTGACTTAAATATCCTTATTTTTAAGTGCTTACTATTTGATTCTCTATAGTGTTTAATGTTATATGGCATGGAAAACTATAGTATGTCTCTTGATGTTCAAGATGATGTAAATTTTGAGTATTAGGGATAGTAATATATGATAATACTATCTCACTTGCATATATTTGATCCTTTTCATAAAGTGTTTCTAATTCTCCAATCTCACCTAATAACTATAGGTTTGGAAATTATGACTTTTCTTGGATGAGCAAAAGGTTAACATTTAGGTTTTAAATAATTACTTCATCTAAAATACTTATGTTACTGACAACATGGACACCACTAATTTTTTATTCAATCATATCTTGCTTAAAAATTTAAATAATCCTAATAAATAAGACTTCTTTGTTATATTTACAATAGTATAGACACCAAGATTAGATTCTTGATGCATGATCTTATTGACCTTGTTATATTTAGTAATCAAATGTTTCATTTTTTCCCCTCTTAATCATAATTTGATTTGTCATACCACACCATGGGAGCCACATATGGGAAAAGTCAATTTCCATTTATCCATTCAATGTCCTAAACCAATGTTTAGTTAGCATCATGCCATAAGCATTAGGTATATCAACCACTTCAATGCTAATGAGCTATTGTAACCTTGGAGCTAAGGCTAATTGCATGTGAATATGATTCAACTGACCATCTAATTTAAACTTTTGATTTGTCTAGCTACACCAGTATCATGTTTAACTTGGTAGGATTCAATCCTAACTTTTGAAAAATTAAAAATTACATCACATTACCTAGATCACCTCAATCCACCAAACAATTATGTAATATTTTACCATAAATATGAATTGTCAAAATAAAAGGAGTTACAATCTTGTCTTTGTAAATGAAAACATGTGCATATTTTACTTTATTGATTTATTTTCCTTTTGGAGGAGATAAATATTTTAACAACTCTTTCTGAATAGTCATTTGCATCAACTCAAGCATTCATATGTTACCTTTATTTTTCTTTCAGTATTCTACAATGTTGTATCTAAGTTTATTTTGTTTAAATATTTTATCAACTTGTGAAGAAGTGGAATTATTCTTCATTTGTGAAAATGTTTTAGGCCCTTTTGGAGGAAATGAATTGTTATTACAATTTTCATTAGGTGGAACCTAAGTGCTATTTAGAAGATTAGAATTGGTTAAAGGTGTTTTTTAGTTTATCCTCATCGTGTAATTTTATACTCTTTGAAATTATCTAAAATCTTGAACTTCATATAATTTTTGTTCTATTTCATTGTCACTTTCACCTAGGATTTCATAAGTCTTTACAACTAATGTTGAAATTGGATTTTTTCTAGCTTGTTCTTAGTTAGTTTTAGTTGTAAGGACTATTTACAAAAAATTTCAATTCTTTCTGAAAGTGTCTTAAAATAGACATGAAATTAGCATAATTAATTTCAACATGATCTATTATGTTATGAAATCTATACCAACTAGGTAAGGTTAAATTAGTTAATTTTAGAGAATTTATAGCATTATTATTGGTCTGATTTACCTTGTCTAGGGGAGTAGGTACACCTCCATTATTATCCTTAGTATTTAATTGGAGATTAGTCCTTTGTAAATTGAATTTGCATTTTTGGAAAGTATTATTTTAAACCTAATTATGAGGTACCTATATTCTCAAATCAACTACATCATTGGTTAATCTCATAACTAGTTTCTATAAGTTTCCTAAATTAAGATTTAGATTATTGTTCTTAATATTTATTGTATTATTTTTCTTATTTGTGTTATCTATAATAAATTCAAGGTTCAAAAATTAATTTACAAGATGTGTTTTTAGATTATGAACTATATTTGGATGTGTTTGATTGTTTACAAATTATGGGACCACTTATTTATTGTGCATTAAAATAAGATTACTAGTCATGTTGGGTCCAAAAATAGGATTATTTTAAGGCATAGGAAGAAGTTTTTAATTAATTGGTTGAGGAAACATCTGATTTGGAAAAACAAATTGACAAATGGGCATTTGATTGAAGGTAATTGGATTGTAAATAATGTTCTACTTTGGATATAAAGATCTTAGGATCTAGATCATCATTAGTGTGATATGCATAAGTGATTAATTAACCATTGGGATTTTATTATATGTTCATGGTTGTCCTAAGGATGGTAGTGGCCTAGCACCATATTCTTATGGCATTATTTTGTTCTCAATATTAATTAATTTAGTATAGTCTAATGATAAATATACAATAACATCTTGGCTTATTTGTAAAAACATGGATTTCATTGGATCTAAGGTGCTTAGGTATGTTTGAATAGAAACCACCTCCATTTGGGTATAAGGATATTTCAACATCTTGTACAACTTATGGAAATATGTGTTAGAAATAATCAGTAGTTCATTTAGTTCTCTATGAGTATAATTAAAGTGATGATGTAAGATGGGGGGATCAATAGGTGCCCTAAAGTGATTAACAATAATAGTTACTAGATAATTTCAATAACTAATATATCTATCTAGCAGGACAAGATACCAACCATAAGTAACCTCATCTAAGGAATAATTGAATAATCTTCAAGAAAAATCCTCATGTTGGACTTGATTTCTTATGATAGCATCTTTGACAGCTTGAATGTGCTCTTCAATAGTCATAATCCCATCTTACACATATTTTCAGTAGAAATATTTACGATTATTTGGAAAATCATAGGAAACCCTTGGAATCTTTGTACATAAATCACCTCTACCAAGGCAAGCAACAACCATTGGTGATTTATATGGATAAAAAAAGTATTAACAAAAGAAACTATAGCCTTAGGAAAATTATTGGTTGAATAAATATTTCTAATCTTAGGTTTTCATTTGTCATATCTAGATTTTCTATGCTCATTGAGATAAAAATTTTAAATTCACCCTCAATGGAATTTGACCTACTGATAATATTTCCATTTTCTATCTTTGATACTTAAAATGTTAGAGAGTGGGTAATTTTTTATCGATGCTCAAACTCAAAAAACTTAGTTTTAGATAAAAATAATAATAGATCCTTAGAATATTCAAGATCAGGCCCTCCTTCTAGCACCAATATATTGATGGGGCTTTTAACACACCTACTTAATTAGGGTGAAAATCCACCTAACCTATCATAAAAGGAGACAAAATCTTCCCAATTTTTACTAATTCTAGGTCTTAACTTGTAGGGTGTTGCAGTAGTTGATGCAAAACTATTCCATTTCAAAGGGCATGTTTAGAATAAACTTAAATAGATAATAATTATGATTTTGTGGATCATTTGCTTATATAATCAAAAAAATGAATCTATTGTTAAGAAATATCTAATTTAATAATTATTCATTGCCTATATGGATTCAACTGTGCATTATCAACAATGACAAGATATGCAATCAAGATAAAGCTTGTAAACATGGATTTTGACTTAAAATTTATTCTACCTACTATAAAAAATGTATAAAAAAGAGAAAAATATGATTGTAAATAATAAAATGTAATCATGTTTTATAGATAGGATAATTTTAATTTATTTGACTAAGAAGAGCTTCATGTAATTGAAATGATACTTGACCATTATGGACATGACCATGAACACATATGATGTAAGAGTCTAAGGTATTCAAATATGAATAAATATGGAAAAAATATCCATATACATGAATAGATATTGAAAAATAACATTCAATGCCTTTCAATTTATTAGGTATTTTCTTAAAAAATAGTGTTTGGATCCATTTTAGCTAAATAGAAAAACTGCTTCACAACAACATTGCTCATAGGAAAAACTAACTTAGAAAATAGGAAATTGTAGAATGAAATTGTCTAATCCTCTACTATACTTATTTAACACTAATAAACCAGATCCTAATTATTTATTATTATTATATTTATATATAATTATAACAACCCTACCCACTAAATAAGTGGTTACAAACATTAAATCAAAGGTACCAACTAAGTCAAAAATTAAATAAGTGCTTATATTCATAGTAACAACATATTTTTTCAGTGTATCCTTTTCCTTTAAGTATAAGAGACCCAAAAGTATTTAACTAATGCATGATTTCATGACATATAAGTCCAAATGAATTTTAGTTCTTTTGATCAATTACCAATGTATTAAATGTTTGTGCAAGTTCTATATTCAAACTGTGAATACTTACCTTTAATAAAATGTTTCATTGTGGTAATCATGCTTGGTTAAATAAATTTTATCTTATTGTGGTCCTTTCATATCTTGATCTTGATTATCTAATATTTTTTTGACTTGATACACTATCTAGCCTAATTTATAATCTATCTCCATGATTATTCTACCTTGACAAGGAGATATTCAATGATTTCACACTCACAATTATGTGGATGTTGACATGCTTAGATGGGTGAAATGGGTAAAACCAACAATATTTTTAACTTCTAAATTTATTCATGGAGATCCATATATCATCTTTGGTAAGTCTATATTATGTGTCAACTTATCACTAGTTGAAAAAAATAGAATGTCCTTGATATGCAATAATTTATCCATGTGTCAACTTATTTGTACTTTGAATTTTACTGAGCCTTGAATTTTATTTAGTTGTTGTTATAGTGATATCTTGAAAAGTGTTAATATCTCACTTATTCAAAGGTTCATAAGTCTTTTGTCCTTGTTTGATTCTTTGATTATCCATATGTCTTGATATATTTCCACATGACATCATCCTAACAATTCACTTAATCTCAAACCCATCATATTATTCCTACTTGGTCTGAAGGTGAAAACAACAAAGATGATGCCACATGGCACCATATTTTTTATTTTGGAGGTTTACTACCTATTTACTTTATTTTTAATGTCCCAAGGGGTTAGAGAAAACATGGCATGATCTTGGGTATCTAGAGGCTTGAAGGTGTTGGCTCTATAACTAATGTTTTCCAGATAAATGAAACTTTTAGATGCTAACAAGTGGTGCTCACTTGATGAATCTAAACCTTCAAGATAAGAGGCTAGACATTCGATTTAAAATATAAGGATGAATTGTTAGAGATTGAATTTATGAAATTGACAAGGGAAAAAACTTGAACAAAAATCTCATTAAATAATAATTGAGAAGGGTTTTTTTCAACAATATGATTAATACTTTCAATAAGTTAAATTATTAAGTATTTTAGATTTAAATAAATTAGATAGGTAGAGTCAATTTTATATATTTGAAGTGATAAACTAGACTCATAATAAAAATATGTTAGTGGTTTAATAGTTGGATATAAAATAAAAATCAATTTAGTTTCATGGCAATATTGATGAACCAGATGACCATAAAATTTAAGTGGAATGCTAATGTGGATGCCAACACATTGTCTAGTTGGAAGATAATGTTACTTATCATATATTATATCACATAGGGATTGATTATGTTATTATATGGGTTGATGACCTATAAATTCTTGACATGCATATAGATCTCATTTACCCAAGGCTTAATGGTATATTTACAAAGATACAAACTATGTTGGGTCTTAGATAAACAAAATAATGTCATGTGGCTTGATCTTGGTCATCCATAGGATTGACTATCATAGATAATTGTATTAAATACATTAGGGTCCCAAATAATTTTTATCATTCTGCATGTCATGATCTTGTACATCTATGAGGTTGAAGGGCTAAGCTTGTAGATCTAGAAGCTAGAAAGGAGCTAGCAACCATGATCATGACTCTTGTCCGAATCATGGCTGCTCTAGAGTTACAAAGTTAGTAAAATAAACTCAAAATGGCCTAGGGAAGTGGGTACATGGTATTTTTCCATGAAAAATGATTCCACTTACCTAGAAGATCTAACCAAATAACTGAGAAAAAATAAAGGCCCAAGAAAGTAAGTGAACAATAAGTGTCATATCCTCGCTTACTTGAGGACTTATAGGGAATATAAGTAGCCATTAATCATAAAACATGACATATCCATTTGAATTAAAATTAAAACCTTGAGAAAAAAAATTAACATATAGAAAAAGAAAATACTAAAGGAAATAAACTTATGTATGAAAAACATTATGTTGTTTTACCTTTAAACTAAAACTAGCTCATTATTTAAAAATAACCAAGACTCAAATCGAAACCAAAACACTACTCATCCATTATAAATTGACAAAGGGGAAAATAAGGATCAAATTACTAGAAAGGAGACCATGAAACCTTGAAACAATTAGGTAATTTTCTAGAATGTAAGATGAAATGGATTACAAAATGGAGTCTTTAGATACATTTCATAACACTGGTCAAAATGAATTTAGACCTATTATCTATGAAAAATCAAATAAATGTATCAATGGATCTTCAATTTAAAATTCTTTATTCCAAGTGATAAAAAATACATTTTAAATTTAGAGCCATTCAAAAATTAAAATCAATACCATATCACAGTTGCAACTTACAAGACTCTTGTTTTAAATCGGGTCAACAACTAAAACATGCCCAAGGATTAAAATAGATCACTATAAAAAATCAAGCTCCAAATCATAAATAAGATGTTCCCTAATTTGTCAAGATGAAATTAAGGCATGTTGTATAAGAAACAACACTCTCATTGTATTATTGTTTTGGAAAAATATTCTTATGGAACAAGACTTGGGTTTCATGCAAATTAAATGAAGTATTAATATGCATGATCCTTGAAAAGTTTATAAATAAAGAGAATAAATGCAATACTCATATTTTAGGAGGGTTCTCAAATGATGTTATACTTTTTAAATGACTAAGGATTTATTTGTATATATAGTTCTTTGTTTGAGACACTGAACATAGGATGACCATCAGAAATAATGATAATACAAATTTAAGACTTAGATAATAAGTTCAATAGTTTAATAATTTTTTACAATAAATAATTTGAAGGCTATCAATCTTATCCCTAGAGGAAAAATTTTTACAATGGAGATCAGGGTAATGAAAGAATGGATGGCTAGGATCCTATAGTTAAAAAATAATAGAGAGGAGATGATTATAAGCAAATATCTATGGATCAAGTGTAGATAGACTTTAATGTTGTAAAAAAATGTTTCTATAATTAATAAAATGTTCTTTGGTGGATTGTGTGATAATAAAAGATAAATATGTTATTCAAATGGGTATCTTCCAAACATAAGTGTCTACATAATGACCAACTTTTATGTGCATATGCATGAATAGATATGTGTATTGAAGTAATCTAATAATTTAACGAAATACTTTCACTTCACCGAGGAAGGAATAATTAAATGTATGGATGATTAGGTTAGTCTCCATAAACATGTTGATAAATATTAGTGTATCTAGAATGTACCTACAAACAATCATGAGTGAATGCAAATAATAAGTATCTTAATAAATATGTAAGAATATGGAACATTGAAATAAAAATTTAACTATGAGAATATTAAGGAATATATGTGATGGTGTGTGAACCATGTTTTCACTATGTGTGAACTAAAAATAAAAAAATAACTCTCTAGTCTTATTTAATATTATAACTTTTAAGGTTCTAAAAATTTGAGCCTACTTCTTGATTATGAAATTATATATATGATAGTTTGTCTTGATCTTTGTAAACTTATTGGATTATATTGGTATTCATAGTAACACATCATCTACAACATCTAGATGTATAATATCTCAATATTTACCACATTTTTGAGCTGAATGAATAATACCTATTATTTTAATCAATCATCATAAAATAAAGAGACATGTTAATCACAATTGATTATGTAATATATCTAAAGATATTAATATTTTTGAAAAATAATTGTAAACATATGTAATGTAACTATAAAAAAACATTCCATCATGTATATCTTGATATGGAGATACAATTTCATGTGTGAGGATGAGATTTATAGGGGTAATAAATATGCCAAAATGGATCCAATTTTTTGGAAACACATTTATGCCCTAATATATATAGATAGTACCATGTGACTTGGTGTAATTATAAAAAATTAGTATCTTGATATATAATGAGTTTAAAAAAAACATGCACCTAGGTGTGGTAGGATGCATTCATAATATATGTATAGTAAGTTTGATGACATATGTAATACTATGGTCCCCCAAATGCAAATATAGAAAGGGTAAAAATTATATGCACCACTTTAGTAATTAAACTCTATAAAGGATAGATATAATAATTAATCATACACAATAATGTTTTTGATAAGGTAAGGTGGCAAACCAGGGGCTGAACCCTTTACAAAGCAAAAAAAGACAAGAAGGCAATCAAACAAAATATGCCTTCAGAGAGACGATGGCACTAGCTGAGAAACAATAGACACCGAAACAAAACACAAGGAATGGAAAGACCAGAGTCAGAGAAGACTCTCCTTACATAACCATTGATTTGAGAAGATCATTAAGTTTCTCAATATTCTCCACATTGTTAGCATGCCTAGTATTGCCCACCTCTTTCAGCATAGACATATTCAGGAGAATTGTATTCTAGATTCCCTTGGCAAAATTCTTCTCAAGCCTCTGAATATGATCCTTTAGGGCCCAAATTTCAACTTTCCAATCAGCCTCATTCTCAACATCCTCACCTGCTTCCTTAACATACATTTTCCCCTTATTGTCAGTAGTTTCCATAGTGTCAGCACCATGCTCCTCAATAACCTCAAAACCCCTAGTCTCCTGCTTCTCTCTACTGTCCTCCAAAATTTCCTATATTTCTAGCTCCTTAGACTCTTCCTCCTGGGTTGCTTCTTCTGAAGCACTTTTTGAGTAATCAATCAGTCTGGCATTTGAGGTGGGTTTACCAAAAATCCACCCCAACCTTCTAACTCTAGAGGGGAATCCTTCCTTATTAATTTTGGAAGACTTGTAAGATTTACCACCTTGGCCCCCCGTGGCCCTACCTAGATTTTTGTGGGTCCCCTCCTTGGTCTCTCTAATATTTTCTTACTCTTCATAAACCTTTCTCTTCTTACCCTTTTTGATCACAAAGGAGCTAGGGGTATCAATAAGGGTCTCTTCAGGGGTGGAAAAAGAAACATCTTTTGTTTTGGTAGGAGCAGGGGAAAAATAGGACTCATCAATAGCATCGCCATACACCAAGCTGGAAGGAATGTCTCCACTATCCATTTTGATACTCTTAGAGGGCTCTAGGGCTAGGTGAAATTTGAATAAGTAGAAAATCAGCCCCTGGTGTAGGGGAATAGGGTTCATATCTAGCTTCTTAGCCATTTTAGCTCTCACCCTAAGGACAGAGTGTTCCAAAGAGGAGAGCAAGTAAAAAGGGAAACTAATAACAACATTGCGCCTGAAGTGATTTAACAAAGGGAGGTGGTAGTTGTAGAACCTAGTAAATCAACCTTCAAGCATGAATTACTTCATAATAATGAAGCACACCCCATCCCATGGCTCTAGAAGTTTAGTACTGTGGCTTGCAAGATCCATAATTTTGGTTTTACTTTGAAGTTTTATACCCTACATGGACATTACCATGGCCATAAAAATCACTTTTTTAGAGATTTCAAAACTAATTCTGCCCACTATGACACACCTATTTAACTAGTATCTCACAAATTGTTTGGACAAGTTTTCGTCGAAACCATTAAGCCTTTCCAGATATGGGTTGATTCCCCCTTCCTTATAATAATGCCAAACTAGTGGATTATCTTTGAATTCATAATAGGAGATAGGTTCAATTCAAATATGATCTCCTCCCATTTTTTATTTGCAGACCTAGACCATGGACTTCTTAATTTCAGCCTTTAGCTTTGAAATGGCTACTAACCCTTTTTTCTATTTATGCAAAATGAAGATGTGATGGCTCATTATTCAAAATACCATGTAGAGATGATGTTGTCTACTCCCATGCTTGGAGATTATTTCCCCTTGATTTTCATGATGATACCCACGTGCCTCAACCTCATGATATAATGAATCATGAATGATTGTTAAACAAGTACCAAGGTTATCAAGTTCTGTAATCCACGATGGCCTTCTCCAAATGGACCGCCTCTGAGAGCTATCCTTGTCATAATTGCACCTCATTCTTGACAAGTCATCTCTTTTTAAATAATATCCCTATTGTTTAAGGGAATATGAACACCTTGTTGCCACACCCTCCAACATGAAAATTGTTGACCAAGTTGACACAAGCATCGGTGAACCTGTTTCCTTCTTTGTAAATATGGGAAAACTCTACTCCAGAGAATTTATGCAAAAGAAATTAGATGTCTATAATGATGTCCTTTAGCTTAATTCCCACATCTGATGCTTTATTCACTACATCTATGACCATTTTAGAGTCGCCTTGTATACTCAGGTTCCTTATTCTTTGGGATATATCCAACTTTAACCCCCATAGTAGAGCCATTGCTTTCGCATAGTTGTTACTCTGGCATCTTATTCCACTAGCATAGACAATAGACATCCATCCTTTATCATTCCTTATAATTCCTCCTCCACTAGCTTTACCATCTGACTTGGATGCCCCATCAAAGTTGAGTTTCATCCAGTTAGGATTTGGAGGGATCCATTTAGTATTTAGTTTCTATAGCATTTTAGAGTTATCATACCTAGGGATCTGGTTTAAAACCTTCCATTTGACTACAATTTGTTTTCAATTTGAGATAGGGGTTTCTCCACAGCATGAATATGAGATGTTGTGACACTTTCCATAATGGTCTTAACAAAAGAGTGGAACACCTGAGATGCATTTCTAGCAGTGTCCCTAAAAATTTTGTGGTTGCGCTCATTCCATAAAATCCAGCTCAAACATGGAAGAGTTTGCTTCCATAATTCCAAAAGCCAAGAATGTGTGAAGGTTGGGTTCTAGCTGAGAATTACTTCTTTGAGGTCAGAATTATAGACCCATTCAATACCAAAGTTATTAAGTATTATACTCCATAATTCCTGGGCAAAATCACAGTGGATAAAAAGGTGTGAAATTGATTCCTCTTTTAAACCACACAAGAAACATCTGTTAACCAGGGTAAACCCTCTCTTTTGAAGGTTATCCTGATTTAGGATTTTGTTATGAGTAGCAGCCCACTGGAACATGTTAATTTTTGGAATAAGTTTATGATTCCAGACCTTTTTCCATACATCTTTATTTTAAGCTTCAGGAATGAGCAGATGGTAAGCAGATTTAATAGAGAATGATCCATTCTTATCTAGCCACTAGTATTGCTCATCCTCCCAGGGGAAGAGAGGGATTTTGATCTCCTAAACACACTACTAGATCTCCCACACTCTAGGGAAAATCTCAGGGCTATGATCATAGTAGCCCAATAGATTTTTCCAGCTCCTTATCCCATTGTTATTTTCCATATAATCACTGACTCCGTCTCCAAAAAATTGAGTAGCCAAGTCAGTAATCTCTCCATAGTTACCCTGTGTGATGAGAGCCTTGTCCTTTAACAAAATATCATCCTAGAATTTAATATGCCAGCCATTTCCAAGTTTCCATCTAATTCCCTATTTAAGAAGGCTTCTACTTTTTAGCATTTTATTCCATATCACAGATCCTTGGGGTAATCCCATCTGTTGAAGAAAGTTGGAATCATCAATTCTATGCATGTATTTGACATACATTATTTCCCCCCAATCATTATTTTTATGGATCAGGTTCCATCTAATTTTTGAGAGAAGGGCTTTGTTCATGTTCCTAATAGACCTAATATTGAGTCCTCCATGAGATTTTGGAAGACACACTTTTTCCCATCTGACTTACGACATTCTTTGTTTGTCTTCCACCCCCATCCATAAAAATTTCCTTTGGTTCTGTTCTAGTTTATCAGCAAAATACGTAGGAATTTTAAAAAGAGACAGGAAGTATGTAGGAATACCTTGCAACAAGGCCTGAATAATGTTAGCATGCCATAATGTTAGAATGCCTTAATAATTACATTTTAATGACCATGGAAATGAAATAAAAAAACAAACATATTAAAATGTAATTAGTAACATGCATGATATGGATCATGGAACCAAATCTATAATTAGACATACTATAGGTAATGTAATATAACATAGGCACACATATAGAAGATGAAAATACATAGAAGATAGAAATATGTATAACATATTATCAATCAATGACACAACATGACTTGGGGATTATATGATTGTCTATAGATAATAATACATAGTATATCAACATAAATCATACAAAATAACAAGCACACACATGAAATTAATATAGAAATCATAGGTACATGAGAGACCACACAATGTATAATTGTAACATGCAAGATGAAGGAAATAGAAAGATATGTTTAACATGTGTATGTACAAAGTAACATAAACCAAAGGAATAAAATAATGTCAATGAAAAACATGTAGTGAACATATGTTTCAAACATATAATAAAAATATGTAAGGAACAAACTTAAGGGATTAAAACACATGAAATTCATAACAATTAAAATACATGCAAAAATGGAAACTATGGTATAATAGGATATAACTACTAACAAAAGCATATCTAACTAGTTGAATGGATAAATACATGCAAAGAGACCATGTTAATTTCCAAAGTGGATCATTTGAAATATCTATTAAAAAAATCATATCTAATTAGTTGAATGGATAAATGGTTAAGGTTGATTAGTGAGTTTGATATTGAATATACACATCAAAAAGCTATCAAAGGTCAAGTATTATTGATCAACTGGGTGAAGCACCTCTCCAAGATTTTAATCCTATTATGATGCACTTTACTGATGAGTCTATTATGAATGTAGATGAAGCTGAATAATGAAATATCTATATTGATGGCTTTTTCACATCTTATAAATCAGATGCAAGAATATTATTCATCATGCCACAAGGCAATCTTATTCGTAAGTCTTTTCACATTGGATTTCTATGTAATAATAATATTATTTTATAGGAGGCTTTACTTGTTGGGATTCATCTTGAATAGAAATTGATTATTCAAAATTTGCAAGTATATGGTGATTCATATCTCATTATCAATCAAGCTACAAATCAATATCAGAAGAAGGATGAAAAGTATGTTTCTTATAAAGGAATTATAGATGCTCTCAAACTCAAATTTGAAGCCATTCAGTTTGAATAAGTTCCTCAAGCCAAAAAAAAGTCTGCATATGATATGGCCACTATTGGATCTATGATTTCACTTTCTCCTTTTGTCAAAGAGTATCATTTTTTAATGTAAAATATTTTGATTCTAACATATGACTATTTCAATTTTGATATAATATTTGTCATTGCTTGTCCCAATTCCCCTTAGTACACTGACATCTATTTATATCTTCATGATCAAATCCTTCCACCTAATATATCCCATAACCAAACAAAATAATTTATTTAAAACACTTGCCATTACACCATAATTGGCAACATGCTCTATCTTAGGGGATATGATGGAACTCTGCTTCACTTTTTAAATATGAAAGAATCTAAATTAGGGAATAAGTAAGTTCAAAAAGGGATTTTTGGGGAGCAAACTAGAGGTATTTTCCTAACTTAAAATCTCATTTTTAATAGTTATTATTGTCCTAATATGGATGCATATGCATGTGCTTATGTTAATAAATGTCTAGAATGTCAAAAACATGGTGATCTAATTCATGCTCCAATACATCTTCTTCAACTAGTAACAACTCGACCATTTTTAACATGAGGACTTGATATCATAAGAAATATTAACTATAATTCTTTAGATGGTCAAAAGTATATCCTTATTTCTATTGATTATTTCACTGAATGGGTAGAGGCAATCCCTCTTAATTAGATAATTGGCAACCAAATTTCCAAATTCATCCCAAACCACATTGTTTACCGTTATGGCATCCCTTTTACCATCATTTTAAATAATGGCACATCCTTTAAAAGTAATGACATCATATCCCTCTATTTTGAGTTCCATATCAAGCACATGTTTTCCATTCCTTATTACCCTTAAGGTATAGGCCAAATAGAAACATCCCATAAAAAACTTATCAAAATCTTGGAAAAGACTATTAATTAAGCATATAAAAATATGGAGCATCATAATTTTTTGGCTTGTATGAATTTTATTGATCCTTGAGTTATTATCTATTAATATTCCCATTGTCTCATTCCAAATTGCCGCATCCTATCTTATTCTAATTTTTTATTGAATGGTATTTCCTCATTGCTCATGTATAGACAAATCTTTCACATTTCTTGTTCACTATTGTGTTCATGCACCCATGATCCTCATTTCCTTTGATAGGTGTTTCTAGAGCTTTATGCTATGTTTCTTGTATATTCTTTGGTTAAAATACTCTTGTTTATATCACATTCTAAAAAAACCCAAAAATAATTTAAATATTCCAAAAATCCCTAAATTTTTTTAATATTCCCAAAATCCCTATATAGTTCAAATATTCCAAAAACACCTTAAAATCCAAATATTACCTTAGATAGAAAACCCTAAAAAGATTGTATGACTTAGTATACCACAAAGTTTCCCCATTTGTGCCCATCTCTAATGTGACATAATTGACTAGTTGTTATATTATTAGTCAACTTGGGATTTTAGTCACTTGTAGTTAGGTGACACATAATAAAGTACCTCATATGTGAATCTCATCTCCTCATGAGTTTGAAAATCTCAAAAAGTGGGACCATATTCCTATGCTCTCATAGTTTTTTGATTTAATTCTTATGCTCTCACCATTTTGAGATTTAATTCATACACTCACTATTTTGAGAGTTAATTCTTATGATGTCACCATTTTAAGAGTTAATCCTATGATCTCTCCATTTTTAGAGTTAATTCCACACTCTCACTATTTTATGAGTTAATCATATACTCTCTATGTTTTATGAATTAATTTTATGATTTCACCATTTTGTGAGTTTAACCATTATATATTAAACATTTGTTTCTTATCTTGATCATACTTATCAGTTTAGGTGCCCAAATTATTGTCAAACTACAATGGCTTTGATAATGTTGGTGTAAATCTGAGAAATTAAAAGAGTTGAATATCAAAAATAATTTCAAACAATAATAATAATTTGTTATTCTATTTCATTTTCTATATATAAAAACTATATGAAAGTAAAATATATAGGAATATCATTCCTATATTTCCCCTGAAATCTCTCCTAAACCAACTCTAAACAATACAAACAAAATATGAATATATTGGTATTAATAATATATTCTATTAGCTAATCAATCAACCACAAGCTATTAACGTATTATTATTTTACCAAAAAATAATTTACTTATAAATTAATAATGTTTACACAATGCCTCAACATTCACACCATTGTGAACATTATTAATCACACTTATCTACACCCCCTTAATGTGAGCATGGGAAGAATATACATCTTAAAGAACTGGCGTAAACAAAGTCATATGCCAATGATCTAGAGGTCATTTTATAAAGCTCCCAAATGTCACCTAAACCTATATTGTGTGGAAGTTCTTATCTCACACTTTCCAAAGTAATTTGAATGGGATTATTTTGACTGTTTATGCGTAAGTTATTGCATGTTGAAGTTCCAGATCAAAAGGTTAAAAACGGTGTCACAAGTTGACAAGTGGCATAATTTTAGCACACAAAATGGCCTAATATAGGCATGACATGTGGTTCACAATAGTGTAAAAATATTGGGTTTGTTTTGGTTTTCATCCTTTATCTTTGATAGCATATGGTGTTGGTCAAATGGGCCCTTCTATTTGCTCATTAGGGGCCTTCAGTAAGGGTTGACACACTTTTTATGAGGAGGGGTGCCTTTTCCACCTTTTCACATTTCTTAGTAACCATGTTTGTATTTAAACACTAATTGGATATGTAACCCATGCATGTGGGACTATTTTATTAGCATTTGTAAACATTTCAATGTATTTTAATGTCCAACTTGAGTTACCATGTTAGTGCCAGCTTACAAGTTGAGTCAATGAGCTAAGAGTAAATTGAGTTCCAACATTGCCATGGCCAAGCTTGATTCCAAGTATAGTTCATAAAATGTTCCATGACAAATTTAAGTGCATTCCAATAATGCAGTACTAGTTGTTAAGATAAGTCAACAAGTTGTCGAACTCAAGTCAATAAAGTTTGAGATGTTCTAACAATAGCTAGTGCAACCACCAAATGTTCCTACCGAGCTCATGGCCAATAACAACTAAGATGAGCTCATGTTGAGATATCCAAACATATCTCAAATCAATGTTGAATCAAATTAGAATTTTGAACATATCCCAAATCAATGCCAAATTGATCTCAAGATTTTAGAAATGCATCATAGAGGTGTCTTGACATTGCCAAGGATAGGCAAAACAATCTGAAGACCAAGTTCAACAGTAGGTGGAAGACCATATAAAACATGGTGGTCTTCACCACCTACTGAATGTGGGATAATTGATATTTTTAACATTTAAAAATAGACTTTCAAGTCTATTAAAACCCTAGCGATGTTCATAATCTCATAGACGTGGGATAATGTAAACTAAAAAATGCTTTGTAAAGTGGTATATGATAAGTTTGGGGTTTCAAACCTAGGACCAACTAGTAAAAGGTTATGAGTATTGATTGAATCAGCTAGAAGGGATAAAAAAATATAATTCACACAAACTTGTATTTGATTTTTAAGTTTTAGCAGACTATGTAGTGAGCAGAATAGGACTAGTTTGCAAAAATCCTAAGTTTTGAAGCACTTAGAGAATTTTTCACTTGTCAGGCACAACTAGAGAAATGTTCTAGAATCTAATAAAAATACATTTATATGTTATTTTCCTATTGTTTATTTCATTAAATATAATTTTGGAATCCTTTTTAGAGACTTTTTGGTAGAGAATCATAGGAATGTGAGACTGTGTTTGCGATAGGAAAGTGGAAGGTTCGACCATGAATACCAAGACTTTCTGAAAGGTTGTCTACTAAATGTTTTGTATTCTTAAAGTATCTATTTGAAAATTGTGAGATTTTTTCCATGTCATTACAATTCATGGAAATATATTGGTTCATATTCTAAGTGAACCCAAAAATGTAGCTCGAGCAGTGGGTAAAATCTATTACCTAATTGCTTGTCATGGGTGACTTTTCTATTTAGCATTCTTTTCCATAGTTTTTTATTCCATTTAAATTAATAAATTTGGAATTCATAATGAATTAATTATGAAAATTTAATGGAGTTAAAATACAATTCAAGTTTAGAAACATGTTGAATGGTTTATGAATGAATTTACAACTCACTTCATTCAGTTATCAAATCTAGTATTGATCAACCTTTATAAACACTGTTAAGGGTAATTTTGATTCAATAAAAATTGATTATTTTTAGAAAATGAATGTTTGAAAAAAGTATCCATTTTTGAATAATTTCAATAGTGAAATAGTGTGGAGTTTATAGATCAAGTTTGGTATCAAATCCTTCAATTTATTGTGGTTAACAATTGGTGTTGATAGTTTATTGCTTATATTTTTGCATTTGGTTTGATTTTTTATTGGATTGATGCAATGGGCAAGTTGTCAAACAAAGATAAGATTTATGAACTCTCAGAATATAACTGACAAATCTATGAATAAAACTCTTTCCTGAGAGTTTGATTTTACTCCTTGGAATAGGAGATTGCTTGTTTGAAATCAGAATTATAGGCCAAGGATGAGCTCTTGGCACAAATGTAGAACAGTGATGGGATGAAGCATATGCCTTCCAATTTAGATGCATGTACTATGATAGATAATTACACTATAAGTTATTCATCATGTAGTATTTTTTTCCATTCGATTTTAGATATTGCTTTTGGTAGTTTTAAAAAACATACTAACAGTATTGGATCTAAACTATTATTGAAAATGAGATTTGATAGAAGGGGATTTGGTAAGAAAGGCCAAGGTATTACTAACCTAATATAGGTAGAGCATTGGTCTCATAATCTAGGATTGGGTTATGTTAGTGAGAAAGTAGATATTAGAAAAAGTTCCATGAATACTGAAAGAGGACAAGTTTATAACAACCAAGTTCTTATGCCACTAACAGTGTAGGATTCCTCCATACAAAGGAATAATGATCAGTGGAATGAAAAAATGAAGAAGAGGTATTGAGATTCTAACTCCTCATAATTACACTAGAAATAACATTAATAATAATTTTTATCCTAAAACTTCTAATGCACTCTTTCCATTTGAGCAATTTGGATTTAATATATAGAATATGTTGCATATTTTTCCTTACACATTTTATGGACTAAGCAATCATTTTACTATTTATTGTTAAAAGAGAAACTCATTACTAAATAAGTTTTAACCCTTGATAAATGATAAATTAGATGATAAATACCAATCTCATCATGCTAAAATGAGAAATGGAAAATGGGTAAACTCACCCACATAGAGAAATTTATGCACTCATTGTCATGTGAGTGTACATCAGGTTGAAAATTATTGGAAACTTCAACCATCACACCATCCTAAAAGGGTATGAAAAATATGGTTTATACACCTACTGTAAGGAAAGTAATTAATCAATTTAACACTAATTGAACCCATATATAAGTCAATAAATCAACTAAGGAAATTAAACACCCTAAACAAGAGAATCTGATAAAGAGGGTTGGCAAATAGTTTCTTAATTTCATGCTTTCATGATTAGTGGATTAATAATGCATTTATATTAAAAAGTAATTTTTGGATTCTTGTTGTATGTTGATAAATGAAATTTACTTATTATTTGATCTATGAATTTTGGAGCTACTATAGTGAGAAAATTTTGAGATAGGTTTATCATTCAAAGTGTTTATTTCCACACTTATGGTTTTGATCAGCTCTATTGTTAAAATCCCCTGATTTAGCTTTTGAGTTTCCTAATGCATTGGTAAAGTAATTTAACTCATATTCTTAGCTTGGAGATTAATATAAGTATGTAAATTATTTGGGCATGTTTAAATATTGGTATTGACATGATTAATTCAACATATTATATTGCTTTCAAATAACTGTTATATTTGAATGCATTTGTAAGAGCAATAGCCCTATTGGGAAACGTTTGTAACGCTAGACACTATACACTTTTTGTTGTCTCCATATTTTTTAGAATTTTAAGACCCCCATTTGGGTAATGTATTTCAACATAGTTAAAAAATTTAAATTATTGTGTGTGCATTAACAAACTTTTTTTTGTAGTTGCATTGGTGATTTTTTTATTGTTTGGTAGTTCATTATTTCAAGATGTGATAGTTGATCAAACAGTTTGATAGATATTATGATCCTCATTGGTAATTAAAATAATTCAATCAAAATCTTACCTTATTCTAGGAATTGTTTAGTTTGATTTATGAATCATTTGTATTGATGTTTTTCCATTTTTATCACTATGTTATGATTTAGTTTCTTTAAACTGTTGTGTTACAGAGGGCCATTAAATAGTTTTTAGTGGAAACTAGATTTTGGGGACCAATAGCCCTCCTAGTAGGGAGGTATGATTTAAAGGTCATTTTATAAAGTTTCCAAATGTTACCAAGACCTATACAGTGTATAAGTAATCATCACATGCTTTCTAATGCAATTTTAATGGGCCGATTTTAAGTTTGTATGTGCAAGTTATCTCACACTAAATTTCTAGATCAATGGGTAAATAATGGAGTCACATGTTAACAAGTGGTTTAATTTTAGCATGTCAAGTGACCCTATCTAGGTGTGACACATGCTGACATGATAGTGTAAAAAATTAGGTTTGTTTTTATTTTCATCCTTCATCTTTGACAACATATGGTATTGGTCAAATGGGCCCCGCTATTTGGTCATTGAGGGCCCTTAGCAAGGGTTGGCACACTTTTTATGAGGAAGGGTGCCTTTGCCACCTTTTCACATTACTTTGTAATCATGTTTATGTTTAAAAACCAATTTTCTATGTAACCCATATATGTGGGACTGTTTATTAGCATTTATAAACATTTCAATATAAGTCAATGTCCATCTCAAGTTACTATGTCATTGCCAGCTCACAAGCTAATTCAAAAGAGTTGAGAGTAAACTGAGTTCCAACATTGCCATGGTCAATCTCAAGTCTAATTATAGTTCATCAAATGTTCCATTCCAACTCAAAGTGCATTCTAAAAATGTAGTATGAGTTGTTGAGCTGATTTGATAGTTTGTCGAACTCGAGTTAACAAAGTTTGAGATGTTTTAACAATGGCTAGTGCAACCATCAAATGTTATATTAGTGTAGGTTTTTATTTTTCCCTATTATTTAATTAGGGAAATTATATTTGTGCATACATGGATTTTTCCTACATTTGTGGCATAGGCTAGCTTATGTGGAGATGTGTGTCATAGATGTGTCATAGGTGTCATAAGAATGTCATAAGTAACTCCCTTGATGGGAGTTACTTCTCTATTCTTAGCACCTTGTCACCACCTTTCATGGAGGATTTACAATCTATTCTTGGGGTGCCTTGACCACCTTTTGTGGAGGAGTTACTTATGTGCTCTCCTATATGTATTCTTCACTTTGGCCATCTCATGTTAATCAGATATTGGATTTTCTCCTATTTGTCTTGTGAAATTTATCTTCTTATATAATTTCAAATTACTTTTCATCTATGTGGTGTGCACTTGATTTATCTCGTGTGATCACGTCTCTATTACATTCACATTATCTAGATTCTGGCAACAACTTTGATATGTATCAGAGCCACCCTGGTAATCGTGTGTCTAATTATGCTAGTAGTTTATTCTAAAATTCTTACTTTGCTTTCTTAGTAGTTTTTTTTGTTTAACTCAGTTGCATTTGAGAGTTTTGGTAGATTTTCTTGAAAACTCATGCAAATCCATATAGAAATCTGTTAAAAAAAATTACTTCTGTTGAGTTTCATTCAGATCTCCCTTTAGATATTTGAGTTAAAATTTTCCAAGACATCTTGTATAGATCTGTTGTGGCTAAAACAAGGCAATTTATGGAAATATCAGCAGCTTGGCATCCTTTTTCATCAGCTTGGCATCCATTTCTAGTAGCTTGGCATCCTTTTCTAGTAACATAGCATCCATTTCTAGCAACTTGGTGTCCTTTTCCAGTAGCTTGGCATCCATTTCAGCAGCCTGACGTCCTTTTCCAGTAGCTTGGCATCTTTTTTTCCTACATAAACTTTGTCTCTTCCTTGCTATGCATTGAGATCTATCAGGTCTGCACATTCAATATCTTTTTTTGCCCAGCAAAATTAGAACTGCACCTTTTTTTGGTGAGAAAATTCTGCCAGACTATTTTTTTAAATGGCGCCCATTCCTTGCTTGGCATCCCATGTGGGCCATTATATACTTGGCCTTCCATTTCATTTTGTCTCTTACTTTATTATTTTTAGTTAAAATTAACTTGTTAAAAAAAATTAGTCAATTTGACTGAATATTAAATTTTTTAGACAATTTGATAATTTTGGGGGTTTAGATTTAAACTTGTATCTTCGCCTATTGAAGATGAAGGGTGAGGCCCAAGTTGGCAAGAGGCCAATTCCCCCTCACACAAACCTCCTTTGGATTCCTTTCTCTATGCTAAGTCCAACAAGTGATTGGAAGGCCACTTTCTCTCTCAAAACAGGCATTTTTAAAATATTTTAGTGCTTCTTTTTGCAAAAATACTAGTTTACGAGAAAATTGAATCTTTAATATCTTGCAAATGGTAGCTCAGATTTGGTTACCATTTTTTTCAAAAGTTTTTTTAATTCAATTCTGCATAGTCTAGGATTGTTATTTGTTAAAAATGCACTAGTTTATAAAGTGCCAAAATTTTGGGTCTCCCTAGACGCATTTTCGACTGAGTCTGACGTCATGTTTTTGCTTACAGTCTTGCACTGATTGCTCTAAGATGCATTCTCGGCTAAGCCTGACATATTTTGAGCATGATCTTGCATATTTTGGGGGGGGGGGCTGAACATTTTTTGGGGTGTGATTGATTTCCAGCACTTGCAATTTTTGCTTTCATTCTCCTTTTTACATAATTTCACAACTTGCAATCAACACAACTTCACCTAAATTCAGCTTAAAATGGATTATTTTCAACTTAAACCCCTAACTCCCTTTAACTATCATGAATGGAAGGTTAAAATTTCAATCATTCTTAGAAGCAAAGGGTTGTATAGGATCACCATGGGTACTGAAGTAGAACCTAGCACTGATGCTGAAAAGGTCAAGTGGTACAACCATAGTGATGAAGCCTATGGATTACTAAGCTTGTTCGTGTCTCCAAAAATTCTCTTCCATTTAGAAAACTCCAAGATCCCAAAGACATATGGGACACCTTATAACTCTTATTTAGGAAGCTTGATGAGATGAGAGGTCATGAGCTCGAAAACGAACTCATAACTCTAAGTCCTAGCAATTTTGACACCCTACAGGACTTCTTCACTAAGTTTAAGGCCCTCAAATTACAATTGAAATAATTTAGGATAGATAAGAAAGATGATAAACTCATCCTTTCTATTCTCACAAAGTTGGGTCCAAGCTATTCAGTCTTTGTCTCCACTTTCCATGCCACAAAAAGTGCCCTTAGCACTACATGGAAAATGCCTTCTTTAGATTCATTCATTGCCAACTTGACTAGGGAGCAAGATAAGCTAATTCAAATGGCCACAATGAAGTCTACTCAACCCTAAGCTTTGATAGCTAGAAATGGTAAGGACAAGACTTCAACAAAGGAGAAGAAGAAAAATAACAATGACCAGGAGAAGAAGAAAGAAAACAACAATCCTACCAAAAACAACACTGAGTCTTCCTCCTCCAATGCTAAACCTAAGAAGGAAAAGGTTAAGTGTGCCTATTTTAAAAAGATAGGGCATGATGAACACAAATTCATGAAGACACAAATAGACCACCTAACTCATCTTCTAGAGAAGCAGAACATAGGTGTTCTTGAGTCCATCTAGTGGAATTCATCTACCCAAGATTATACTAAGGCAAAAGGCAAGGGTAAGGAGAAAGAAAAGGGTAAGGAACTTGTAGCTACAACTACTTCTTCATCTACATGGTTCATTAACTCAGGTGCTTCTCACCACATGGGCTCTTCCCTAGTTGAGTTTTCATCTTTAGAGCCTTGTAGCATGACTTCAATTAGTTTGGGTGATGACACATCAGTTTTTGTTGCAGGGAGAGGGTTAGTTGAAATGGAAGGAGGAATATTCAATAATGTTCTAAGTGTTCCTTCTCTTTCAACCAATCTCTTATCAGTGTACCAAATCACTCACATTGTTCAGGGCATGAGAGTTGAGTTTTCACCAGATTCAGTGGCTATCAAGGAATTGCATAGTGATACTATAGTGGTAGTGGGTAGGGCAAATCACCAAGCAAGGTTATACACCTTCTCACATTTTACACCTGATTTTTCTCCAACAACATTGTTGACTCATTTAGATGGAGGTAGCAAACTATGGCATGAATGATTTGGCCACCTTAACTACTGCTACCTTGAGCAACTTTGCAAACATGACATGGTCATTGGCTTGCCTCGTGTCCAATTCTCAGAAGGACTTTGCAAGGGGTGTTCCCTTGGGAAGCATCCCAAAGCAAAATTTGACAAAGGCAAAGCTTGGAGGGCTTCACAACCTTTGGAGTTAGTCCACAGTGATGTATCGGGACCCTTTCCCAAACCATCTTTCACAAGGGCCAAGTACATCATCACTTTCATTGATGATTTCTCTAGGTACACTTGGATATATTTTCTCAAACAAAAGTCTAAAGTGTTTGAAAATTTTATAGACTTCAAGGCTCTTGTTGAGAAATAGAGTGAGAAATCCATTAAGGTTCTTCAAATTGATAATGGAGGGGAGTATGTCAGCAACAGGTTAGAGTAGTTTTGCACCACAGAGGGGATTGATTTGCAGTGCATAGTCACTTATAGTCCTTCACAGAATGGGGTTGTTAAATGAAAAAATAAGTTCTTGAAAGAGATGGGTAGTTGTATGATTCACTCCAAATCCTTAGCACCACAGTACTAGGCCAAAGCCATCAATTATGCTTGCTACATTCAAAATAGGGTTCCATAAAAAGCTTTGAAAGGGATAACACCTTTTGAAGCTTGGCATAAAAGGAAACTTGATGTTGAGTACCTTAGGGTTTTCAGATCCCCAGCCATGGCCCACATATCAAAGAAGAAATGCAAAGCTATAGAATGTCAGTCCAAGCCTTGCATATTTTTAGGATATCTAGATGGTATTAAGGGGTATCACCTTCTAGACCCGATCACTCATGAGTTGTTCATTAAGAGAAGTGTCCACTTTTAGGAGAGTCCTAGAGACTCAACACTTGGCACTTCTTCTCCCTCATCAGATCTACTTTTTCATGATGATTCCTCATCATATTCAGATCAGCCACAATAGGTTCTTGAGCTAGAGACATCTTCTTCTTTGAGTTTAGATAGCGAGGATAGTGATGCAGAGGCATCCACCTCTAGTCAGTCAGAGGATGAGGAGTTAGCACCTGACTCACCCACTTCTAGGCCACTTTGGGCCAGAGAGACACTCAAGATGCTGGCACTTGGGTAGGAGATCCCATAGATAACAAACGTACTAGGGGGGATTTTCAGAGAGATCCACATGCCTTTTTTGCTTCAGTTTCAAATCCATAGGCTTTTCAAGAGGCATCAGGGGTACCTGAGTGGGATAGTGCTATGGAGGAAGAATATTCTTCCTTAATCAAAAATCACACTTGGGATTTGACTTCACTTCCTAAGGGAAGAAAGATGGTTTGATGTAGGTGTATTTATCAGACCAAGTTTGCAGAAGATGGGTCGGTTGATAAGTACAAGGTGCGATTGGTCACCAAGGGTTCTCATAGGTGGCAGGCATTGACTACTCAAAGACCTTTGCACCCATTATAAAGATGACTTCTCTTTGACTCACCTTGGCTATTACTATAGCACATGGTTGGGATGTGCACCAGATGGATGTGAAGAGTGCCTTTCTTCATGGAGACCTAAAAGAGGAGATCTACATGGAGCAGTCTCTAAGATTTGTTTAATATTTTTCCTTAGTATGCAAACTTAGGAAATCTATCTATGGCCTCAAATAGGCCCCTCGGGCTTGGTATGCCAAGATGGATTCCTTCCTTCTCACAGGGGGCTTCACTAGGTGTTATTCTGACCCCAATGTCTACTTCTTATGGTAGGATGATTTGCTCCTAATTTTGGTTCCTATATGTTGATGACCTTTTGATCACCGAGAGTTCTTCATCAACTATTGTAGTGGTGAAGGCATCTCTCTAGGATAGGTTTGACATGACAGACTTGGGTTTATTACACTACTTATGGGGGGTATTAGTGTAGGTTTTTATTTTTCCCTATTATTTAGTTAGGGAAATTATATTTGTGCATACATGGAGTTTTCCTACATTTGTGGGATAGGCTAGCTTATGTGGAGATGTGTGTCATAGGTGTCATAAGAGTGTCATAAGTAACTCCCTTGATGGGAGTTACTTCTCTATTCTTATCACTTTGTCACCATCTTTCATGGAAGAGTTACAGTCTATTCTTGGGGTGCCTTGACCACCTTTTGTGGAGGAGTTACTTGTGTGCTCTCCTATATGTATTCTTCACTTTGGCCATCTCATGTTAATCAAATATTGGATTTTCTCCTATTTATCTTGTACAATTTATCCTCTTGTATAATTTCAAATTGCTTTAGCATCTATGTGGTGTGCACTTGATTCATCTCATGTGATCACGTCTTCATTACATTCTCATTATCTGGATTCTAGCAACAACTCGTATATGTTCCTATCAAGCTCATGGCCAATAACAACCAAGATGAGCTCATGTTGAGCTAAATAAACATAACTCAAATAAATTTTGAATCAAATCTAAATTTCCAATATGGCTCAAATCAATTCCGAATTAAGCTCATGATTCTACTAATGCATAATAGAGGTGCCTCAACATTGCCAAGGATAGGCAAAATGGTCTGAAGACCAAGTTCAATGGTAGGTGGAAGACCATATAAAGCATGGTGGTCTTTACCACCTACTGCATGTGGGATAATTGATATGTTAAAAATTTTAAAATAGACTTTCAAGTCTATTAAAACCCCAGTGGCATTCATAATCCCATAGATGTGGGATAATGTAAACTAAAAAATGCTTTGTAAAGTAGTATTTGCTAAGTTTGGGGTTTCAAACCCAGGACCAACCAATAAAAGGTTATGATTCTTGATTAACTTGAATATTAGAGCCAAATCAATATAAGTCACATAAAATTATGTTTGATTTTTAAGTTTTAGTAGACTGTGTAGTGAGCAGAATAGGACTAGTTTGCATAAATCCTAAGTTTTGAAGCACTTAGAGAATTTTTAACTTCTCAAGCAAAAATAAAGAAATTTTCTAGACTCCAAGATGAATCCATTGATATGTTGATTTTCCTATTTTTGATTTCATTGACACCAAATTTTGAATCCTTTTTGGATACTTTTGGTGGAGAACCATAGGAATGTGAGACTGTGTTTGTGATAGAAAAGTGGAAGGTTTGACCATGAGTACTGGGACTTTATAAAAGGCTATCTACTAAGTTTTTTGTAGTCTCAAATGATCCATTAGACAATTTTGAGTTTTTTTTCCATGTTACTACAATTCATGGAAATAGATTGGTTCATATTTTAAGTGAACTCAGAGATGTATCCCGAGCAGTGGGTGAACTCTATTACCAAATTGCTTGTCATGGGTAACTTTTCTATTTTTAATTATTTTTTGTAGTTTTTTATTTAACTTAAATTTATCAATCTAGAATGCATATTGAAATAATTATGATAATTTAAAAAATTTAAAATACACTTGGGTTTAAAAACAAGTTGAATGGTTTATGAATGAATTTACAAATCACTTCATTTAGTTATCAAATCCACTATTGATCAACCTTGATAAAAATTGTTAAGGGTAAATTTGATTCAATTCATTTGATTATTTTGGTAAAGTTAATTTTTGACAAAAGTATCCATTGTTAAACAATTTCACATGTGAAATAGCATGGAGTTTACGGATCAACCATTGCATACTTTTAGGTCTGCATACTACTATCTAGATTTTGTTGTCTAGATCTTGTTGCACATGACCACTACTATGTGAAGGAATGCATCTCAAATTTAATCCATGTGATTGCAACGGACATGTCATTGGCTGATCATATCCATAAGAAGTAAGTTAGTTAGAGTATTTCTTCAATTAGCCACCCTGTTATATAACTATTTGTCACATTACATTATATCTACACTCTCCCTTTTCTCTAATATAGAAAAGGTATTCCAAACAAATATGGGAATGAAAACACACATAAATTATAAAAATAAATATCATGAAGAATAAATCCTTATTGTCATCTAACACAGCCTCTGTTAATGTTTTTTGCCACTCAAATAAAAATAACATAGATGGTTTTCACTATCATTGAAAAACTATCCTTGGAATTAGATGGTTTGGTGCAGAGCACACCATACTAAATAAATAAAAAACTATACCACATATGTGAATAGGAATGATCTTTTGTTCTTATTAATACACACACATAAAAGTTACCAAACCATCCTAGGCCCTGTTGGTGGTGACTAACGAGAGAATTTAGAACCTCCAGCCTCTAATCCTCCAATATTTGATACTTAATTAGCTTGATGTGTCGATGAAGCTCAATTTACAATAATGGACATTGCATACAAGTGATAATAAATCCAATAATTTAATTTTTATATTTTTTACAATATCTAACAACATTAACTTTGGACAAATATGACACACTAAAAAATGACTTTTTGACTCAATTTTAATTTCTACAACAATTTGACTATGGACCCAAAAGAACTATTTTTATAATTTTAATGTACAAACAACCTTAAAATTAAATAAACTTGAAAACATTAAAATACTAAAAACATAATATACTGACTATTATAATAATAAAAGGACAATTAAATCTTAACATAAATCTAGGCTTAGTTTACAAAACTGACTCATAAAATTAAAAATCATCTAATAAACTAGACTTTGTAATTTTAACCAACCTAAATACTAAAACAAAACTAATCTAAATTGAAAAACATTAATTAACAAAATGGCATCTTCTATCAACTTGATTTTTAAACATTTGACAATTCTACCTAATGAGCTAACAATTATCATATGACTACAAAAGTTTAAACACAACTATGACTTAAACTAAAACCTCAATTATTATGTGAAATACATGTGTGGAATAGTGTAGAAATTTTATTTGATGACACTGTGGAATTCATGAAACAAAATTTGTAATGTTTATTTAGGCCAATACTTTACATAAATGGTGAGTCGAGGGGGTCATCATGCAAGACAAAAATGTAAAGTTGAAACTTAGCCATGGTAAAGATATGATGGTTGTGATGGATGGAAAGAAATATATTGAGAGTCCTATCGACTGGAAATAGAATGGAGAATAGAATGGTACCAAATGGAAAATCTGAAAGGGTGATGGTGAACTTGATCTGCATAGATCTACTAAGCTTCGAGCCAAACTATATGAATATTGCATTGATCTTTATAGATTGCAATGAATAAATTTACACAAAGATGAAGCAAGTGTGCTTGGTGGATTGAATACAAGTCTCTACAATTTATCATTCCACTTGAAAAGATAAACTCCACACCATGTATTGAAAACCCTATATAGAAGATTGAGTGCTATAGAAAAGTTTAATTAGAATACTTGACAAATCTATCAAAGAATGTGACTAGCTTGAGATAGATTTAATGAATTGATCTCTTCTTTGATATGGGTGAATTCAATATAAAAAAGAGTCAATGAACTACATGATTTGATGTATTTAGATTGTTACAAAATCTAATGTAGAACTTTCATAGCCAAGATAGATCTGTTCAAATATCCAATGCTTTCTTTCATACACAATGACTAGGAGAATCTAAAATCAAAATTGAATACTATAAGAGACACATACCAACTATGATAAAAAAAATTATAAAATCAATCGTTACTCATCCTCATGGGTGAAATCAATGGATTCCCCTTGAAATTCCTCATGATCCCATCCTACTCTAATACCATATGATAATGCCGGTGTAGATCTAAGAAATAAAAAGAGTTTAATATAGAAAATAATTTAAAATAATAATAATAATAATAATATGTTATTCTATTTCTTTATCTATATATAAAAACTATACGAAAGTAAAATATATAGGAATATCATTCCAATATTTAGGGAGATCAAATATAATCCAAAATCTCTCCTAAACCAACTCTCAACAACACAAACTAAATATGAATATATTGGTATCATCAAAATATTCTCTTAACTAATCAATCTAACCATAATCTATTAATGTATTATTGTTTTACCAAACAATAATTATGTTATACATTAATAATGTTTACACAATACCTTAATAGGCTTGAGGTCCAATTGGACTATGTAGGATGCACTTAGTTTTTTGAGGTCAACTCAACCATCCCTTATCACATGGTCTTGATGTTTTGTGAGAATTTCACTTTCCATTTTGACAAATTTATTCCTTATACACTTTCACCATTTTATGATTACCACTTCCTATTTTTATTATATAATGGCTTCTTCACTCAATTTTCTTCTTTCCCAATCGTCAAGAGAACTGCATTTTGTTGAAAGTCCATAGGACTATTTAGGTAGCATCTACTTGCATGGGGAATTTAGAGTTAGCTCGGCCACCCCTTACTTATTCTTTTATTCACCTTTCTTTGGTCATGATTATTTTGTGATTCCCTTGGTCTCAAATAGTAACACCTTATTATCACACACAGTCTTTTTTAAATTGAATGTTTATTTACTTTTGTTTGTGTGTTTGTGTGTTGATTTTTTGTTTGTTTATAGTATGTTGTTTTTTTACTCAGTTGCCTTAATTTAGTACATTAATTTTCTTACTTAAATCTTGATTATTCATATCATGATTTTAAGTTTTGAATAATGTGTATCTGAATTAGAATTGATTTAAGTGCATTGTGTTTTACATTTGAAGTTTGATTTTCCTTATCTTGTTTTAAGTTGTATAAAATTTCATATTGAATTCACATTTACTCATATTGAAAAATAAAATTCATATTGTCATGTGCAATATTAAAAATCAAGTCTCAAGTAGTCTAGCAACAATATTCAACTCAAAAATCTCTCTATCCAATCATAAAACTAACAAACATAATGATCATTCACATCAAGGTCATCAAATCATCTAAGCATTAAATCAATTTCATCAAATATTAATAGTAATAGAATTTATAAATCAAGTCCATATCAATCATGTATAATCTAAGCACAAGCGACATAAGATAGTGAAATAAGCATCACATGAGATAAAAATCAGATTCATGGATCTCTCTATAATAATTTCTTCTTTTTGTGGGTCCACTCATCTAATTATTTTTTAGACTCCCCCCTCAAGAGGGCATAAAGGTATTATCAAGCACTACTATAAGACATATTTGAACTTGCATGTTACTTTGTCAGATTTAACATCTATTAATTTTCTTTTACAATTAATTTTAACTAATTTTTCAATCTTTGAAAATTCATTGCTTCATCTACATCTCCAAAATTCTTCTCAAATAGGTGAAAATGTAGTCAATCCATTTTTATCATTTCCATGTCAGAATTGAAAAATGGAATGACTTCCCATAATTACACAAAAATTGGTCCAAATTAATCTATTCATCTATCATATGAGTTTGAATTCACCTTGGGGAATCTCTAGGTGGGATAATTCACCGTATTAGATCCATTTAATTATCATTATGGTCATTTTCTCTAGTCAATTATTCTACCCTGATCAATTCATCAATTCTCCTTCACTGATCAATTAAAACAACCAATTCCCCTTCTCTAAATCATTATTCTAATGAAATTCCCCATATTATTTTAATTAAATTGATCTTTGACTAATTAAATTAATCATTCTTCTAATTATAGTTTCATGCAAATGTCATTATAATTTAATTTTAATTGTTAATTCCTCCTTTTCCTTCCAAAATGCATCTACATTCAATAAAAAATTTTGAGATCCAATTGGATATTATTTTTTGAGCCAAGAAATTTACTAAATGAATTAATATGACCCTTCATCTTGAAGATAAGATGAAGGGCACACAATAAATCTTGTGAGATATTTTATGGGAACATTCTCAATCCTTCATATATAAAACATGATTAAGGGTCTACATTGATTATCCATGTGCTTTATAGGGAATGATTTTCCACCCTTCATCTTGTTTCCAAGATGAAGGTCCCACAATGACTCTCAAAAATATATTATGATGATAATATTTCAACCTTCATCTTGGAAAAAAGATAAAACACTCATATTAATCCTTCTTTGATATATTC
>JARHVA010002815.1:180000-257500 GCA_037957365.1 Torreya grandis
ATCTATTCCACTTATATCATGTTTTATCCTAGATATACGTGTGTGCAGTAAACCAGATAAGTACTCTTGTTTTTAATTTATTGCAATGCCAATTAATAGTTGTATTTTATATGTTTAACATATCTCAATATTATGAATTCATAATATTATTTACCTAAATTTTCAAATTAATTAGTTTTATATAGATATAATTATCACCATTGTGCTTATTCATTTCTATATTATTAACCCTTACCATATTGACCCATCTCAATTTACGATTAAACACCAATCATAGTAAATCATAAGTATAAAAATGAATAATAAGGATTATGGTACCAAACATAAAATATTTCATAGTATAAGAAAATAATTTTTATAATAATTTAATAACACATAGTAAGAGGAAATCATCACAAAAAGACTAATGACTCATATTAAATCACACATGACATGATGACTAGATATTACCCTATATAGGTAAACAATGGACAATATATTGATAGGGTATAATACACATAAAATTTTAAATATGCAAGAAATAAAATAATCATAGGCATGGAAGAGAATGTTAAGTGGGCCACACTTGAGGATTGATAGATAAATAAGATCAAATGCATGAAGGTGAATCTGTATGGAGTAGTGAAATCATGAACATATGATAAGAATAAACTCACAATGTGCAAAATCATTCAAATTCAATAACATTCTTATTTGGTTCTAGATTAATAAGGCAAAAATTTAGTAAATGTACATATATAGATGGAAGCTAGACATGTCATAACATCTTCATGAATGTGGGATTATCTTCCCCATTAACTTTTATTAGATACCTAAGTGACACCTAAGAAAGATAATTAGATTTTGTAGGTAAAACCACATGGTGGGGAAAAGCCTACACCAATAGCCCCTCTTAACTGTAGCTTAGGTGGCTAGTAGAATTAGGTCCTAACATAAAGGCCTAATGAGGTACCCAAGTATATAACAAATAAAGAACTAATAAGTCCCCATAAAAGATGATTAAGCTACCTATAGTACAACTCATAAAATGACCAAGTTTAATGATGAGATCCTTTGCTTGAAGATTGAATAAACTCCATCTGCATTGAATAATGTCTCTTCCCTTTGTAAGATTAATAATATAATGATTGTACTAAAATTTTGTCCATTTCATAATGAAATAGGAAGGGAATAGTATGAATATATATAAATATAGTCCAAATCTAAAATGTGGCAAAGGTATGGCAAGATTGTGCATAAAAAATAAATTTAATGTCATTGAAGTGAACCTATTATAAGAATGGCATAGAACAATCAGTAAAATAATTTCCATGGGAAGAGTGGGGTATGACTCAATGATTCTCAAAAATGAATAAGAGACTGTAGATGAATCATATAGATCTAGATAATGAATATCAATAGTAAGAGATGTTTTGTCGAAGTTATCACCAAGTTTACTCTCATGAAAATAGTAGATCCCTTCAAAGTATACATATATTATGGATTTGTAAGAGTAATATCTTAAATAGGTATGGATTTAGAATGTATAATAAATAATGAGACCTCTTGGGACTCTTCAACTATGAAATTATTCTCCACCATATTAAATAGATTGCTTGGACGCGTAGTCTCATCATAACACACCCTTATCACCTTTGGATTCCATGTGTTAACTTGGCTTCTTTCTTAAACTCTAGGAGACTAATTAAATCTATTCTATCTTCTAGACCTTTTCTTTCAAAACCTAGCAATGTGACCTCTCTATTTCAAATTGTATCACACCATACCTTTTTCAAGAAATGTATCTTGCCTTACCTTATTTAGATAGAAATATATAATGTTTTCTATGTCATGACAAACAAAACAACCTCCCCTTTTTGAAGAGGACTCTCCTTATCCAATCTTATGTGTATAATGGTTTGCACAGTGTCCCACATCAAGACAGTTAAAGTACTTGATTCTGTTCACACCTTTGATTGATGACCCCCATCATAGTCCCATGCAAATTTATTTCTAATAGCTCTCTTGAAATCTATATCCCTATGAACAAATTGATTACATGTATAATAGTAACCATTTAATCTTGCATACTTCATGGCATTTGGATATCTAATCTAATTTATTTTTACTTTTCCAACACCTTCATTATGTCTGATGATTTGTCTTCAAATTATGATTATCTTGGATCTCATTAGTCTTTATATTATCTTGAGTTACAGTCTTTTGTTCTTCTTCATATCCAAGACAATTTATATCACTAGCATGCTTTTAACCACTCAAAATATTATCTAGATCACATGAGCTCTTTTAAAATCTCACAAATGTCTTCATCTTACTAGCTATATTTTCTAGCTTAAATTTCAAAGATTTATTTTCAAAAACATACATTGAACATTTATCTTCTTTTGCTTTTAGCCTTGTAGATATAATTTCCAATTGAAATTTGAGAATTTTGATCATATCTTAATGTTCCTTGGCATCTTCATTCAATCTTACCTCTTATACACTAAATTACTCCTCATAGTCCTTGAGCTTAGATTTCATCTTCTTATTGATCTTCTTCTTAATCTTTAGTTCTTCAAGAGCATTCATAAAAATAGTCTCATAGTCCACCTCATCTTCATCATCATTTGAATCACTCCAAGTAGACTCCTTCTGATGTGATCAACTTCCTTCCTCTATAATAAACATGGCTTTATTTTGAATAAGACCATCATTCTCATGATCATATTTTGAATCACTATCTTCACTCTAATCCGATGAGTTGCAATCTTATTTGGTATAAAGACTCTTCTTTTTTTTAATAACTTCCTTTTATTTTTAAACATTCTAAATCCTTTCTTCTTCTATGTCTTTATGTCTTCATCTTAGCCTTCACCATGATCTTCATCATCATTATTCTCATGATTATGAGTGCACTTCTGAGCAAACTATCCTATATCTCCATAGTTGAAACATTTGAGGGGTATTTTAACCTTATACTTCCTTAAGCTAGTGTTCAATTTCCTAGTAATCAAATCAATTATTTCATCATGATACATATGAGATATGTCATCCTCTTTAGATTTATTACATTGGAACTTCTTCTTAGGCTTCATTTCTATCTTGAATTTTACTTCCTTCTTTGGTGGTATATCATCATTCTTCCTCACCTCATAGGCAATATGGATGTCATGCAACTAATCCATCTTCAACTAATTAAGATCATGACTCTCTTCTATAGTAGATAATTGTGGATCAAACTTGGGGGAAAGAGACATTAATACCTTTTGAACAATAGTAGTCTCTTCAATATTCTCTCTAGACCTCTGATGATGTTCACAATCTCATCAACTCTTTGTAGAAAAGATGCCATAGTATCTTTTTCATTCATCTTAAGACTATTAAATTGCCTTCTATGAGTTTGTAACTTAGAAATATTAACCTTTAAATCTCCTTCAAAATTATTCTTAGATTTATCCCATATTTCCATGGCATAAGTGAAATGAATTCCTTTAGTGAAATCAATTTTTTTTTAAACCATAAGTGATGGCATTCATTGCCTTAGAGTTGTTCTCGATTAGCTTCTTGTCTACAACACTAGATGGAGGAATATCAAGAGCAACATAACCATCCAAAACTGATTTATATTCATCAAACCCTAGTGGCATAATGTATGTATTCATCCTAGAACTTCAAAATACATAATTTGATCCATTTAACATCAGTGCTTTCTCAGTAGAGAAACCACCTTGCACATTTTTAATAGCCATTATACCTCAGATCACCTTCAAGTTGTCAATCCATTACCAAAGGACCTCACTCTAATACCAATTATTAGAGGTACAATCATTGAGATGGGGGGGTCAATTAGTGATCCCAAATAATTCAATTTTAATTTTGATCTTTTCAAATACTTAATCAAATACCACAAGCATTCATTAAGCATATACAACATTCATAGCAATGAGAAAAAGTGACAATGCAAGATCAATCACATAACACATGGCATACATGGGAAACCCTCTTAGGGATTTAAACCCACTAAAACCTATAATTGTACTATTTTCTTATAATAAAAATATCTAATTTAGACCATCTATAAATTATCAAGGAACTATAATCCTTATTTAGTGAGACTACAGTCCCATAAGGTGATGCCACACCTACCGAGCTGAGCTACAATAATAGCCAGACCTTTTAACAAGTTTCATCTTGTAAGGAGGATATAACCATCTTATATGTTGATCTGTCATAAAAACACCTATAAACACATCCATATTTACACTAATGTATTCAACACCTGATGATGGACCACTGATTATCACTCTTCACCTTTACTCACACTCAAATAGAAAGAGCACTATCCTACTACTAGAATTAATACCAATAGGTCATACAAATAGCCCTTAAACAAATATTCTCATCAACTCATCTTTATGGATCAAAACCCTTCCTCTCCATAAAACATACACATAAGCCTCTCTCCAATCCCTCTTTCATCTCACCTGTAAAGTCTAAAACCCATCATCTTTCATTCCACTTTTTATAGAGCAATCTTCATAGTCACTACCTTAGTTGACCATTAGGCATGCTTTATCACTTAAATCATCTCTCACATGAAGACATGGGTAAATACAATCTTCATATGTTATCCATATCATCTATGGGTCACCCTTAAGGAACTACACCTTTAATAATGCCCTTGTAGCCCTTATAGGTCTCATGTGAACTCATTCACTCCTTTAGTACTCCCTTGATAAAAAAAAGAACACAAGAATACTTTAAAATACATGGGTCCACTCCTTATGTCCCTTTCAACATCCTCAAATGATAATAGTCAACTTAGCTCACCTTTGTGTATGCTTAAACAACTCAAACACATTCTTGGTGCACAAAGTCACCATGAACAAACACATAGTCAACTTCTTAAGCATTATTCATACTCAAGATAGATTGATCACACATCCAAAATCTACAAAGAACATCCTCATGGAATATAAAACATTTTCCAATAACTAATTCATCATGAGACATAAAAAAAACATCAATGCAAGCTCAAATGTCTTTCTTGTGTCACTTTCAAAACAAGCACAAACACATAGTCAACTTCTAGTCTCAATATCTTTCACTATACTTAATTTCAAATCTTCAAATTAGGTTCATTATATGTGACATGGAGTTATATTCATCTTTACTTTTTAATTCATGAGAAAAGTAAAATTTTATCCAAAGATATGGATGAAATATAGATCTCTAGTTTTTCTTATGTTAAATTCAAATATTTGAATCACAACGATCATAGTTAACCTTTGAACAAAATGCTCAAATATCGTGAACTCTCAGCTCAAATCAAATACACCCCATTTAATATTGATCAATATTTAACACATATGCACCAATTCTTGGATGTTAAAATTTATTTACATTGACTTTATCTCATGCAATTTCGGAACTTTAACTCAATGCACAAAATCAATCTCTATGGATTAATTAGGGTTTTAGCAATCAACGCTCACCATTTGATCAAACTGTATGAGTGCTTTCTCACTATTTGATCCTTATCCTATACCTTTACTTAGTCATTAAACATTTTTCACCCATGTATATCTCACTTCTTACTAACTCCTTAGAGTAATGCACATCGTTGATCTTGCTCAAAATTTAACTCATTCAAAAATGACTAAGTATGGGAACCCTTTAAATATGCATGTTGGGGTTATATATTACACCCTAGCTAAGTAAGGAGATTATTTAGGTCCTCTACCCAAATCTAGACCAACATGGGACTGATCCTAGTTTGTCCTAAAAGTGGATCAAACCTCTAGAGAAGGTTGGCTTCCTTATGAATTTATACCCTACACTAAACCTAAATTAGCACTTTCTTGGAAAAGGGATAGGGAGTTAAAAAAATTTATGAAAGAATGTAAAAAAATCAGTGATACACCAATTATTTCATCATTCTAACTCACAACAAACATAGTATGAGATACTTTTTACATCAAAGAACATCAATCTCACATAAATATTTCATAATAAGGCATTATTCCATTATCAAATTAGCAAGAGAGGGAAAATATCCACTTTTAAGCTAGAATAATAAACTATAAATTGCACTTATAATGACCTATAAGAAATACCAAGCACTCCTTGAAGGTGAGAAAAAAATATATACATAAGCAAGGAACATACATTCACTTAACTATAGTGCATTGATTCATAGAACACACTTCAATCTATCTTAGAAAATGATGGAATTTAACTTTTCTTGAATTAAAGAGGTATCATAGTACAAATTTTGGTAGAGTTTGGTCATACCAAAAAAGAGGAATAGATGATTTTCAAGGCTTTATAAGCTTGCATTTATATAAAAAGGAGAGAGAGGGAACTATGCATTAGAAAAAGACCAACTGCTTATGATGGATTAACACCAATTCAAGAATGTTGTTGAGTCTAGATCTTATCAAGAAGACATAATTTCAAAGGCCTTGTAAAATAATTTAATTCTCCATGATCATTATGTAACCACCAAGTCTTTATCTTGAGACTCCATGTTACTTCCACTTGATTTTTTAATGAGGATCATGTCTTGGAACTAGCTAAAAAGTGCCACATCTACATTAGGTGGATAACTATACTTACATTATCAAAAATGATCAATGATGATAGGTAAGACACAAGTTAACTATAGGTGAAAACCAATCTTAGACCATTGTTTTTCATATAGTCAAAATATCTATGAGAGTCTACAAACCTCTTGACTTTGCTTCATAATCACTGATCCATCTTTAACTTATGTATTAAACCCAAAGGATCTATTATATGGAATAATAATGTTAATGCTCACTTTTGAGCTCAACCTTGGTTTAACTCTAGTTTTCTTCTAATCTTGGCCCCTTTATATTTTCTTTGCTTGGGTCCAAAATAACCTCTTTGACTTTAATCAAAAATTTCTTGAGATCACTCTCACTTATCGGTTATCAATTGCCAACTCAAATTGTCTACATCGTACTCAACTATATTTATGTTCTTTGGTTTCATAGATCCTTTTGAATTATTGACTCCACTCGTATCATTAGATTTGAATGTATGAATGCATGTGAGTCTTTGATCTTCTACCAGGACACACTAACTTTAGACACTTATCCTCTTTTTATTCATCATCAATATCCTCTGACCCTTTTTGACTTATCTCACTTTGTCAATCTTTATGTGCATGAGTGCCTAAAATATATTGATTTTTTACCAATTGAATGCACTTGTGCTACTTTCCTTGACTCATTAACTCCTTATATTTTCTAACTAATTTGGCTCTTGTGTATCGTCTAATCAAGATATATGAGTTCATGCACACCATTGAACTTCCTGGTCCCACTTTCCTATCATTTTTTTTCACTCCATTAGATCATTGGTACAATTGAGTAAAATCCCTTGGCTTAGTGTAGATCCATCCTTTTGTTAGTGATTTCACTCCATTATATCTTTCCTTTATTATTTTGCACTATTATTATGTCAAACTTATAGATCTTTAAAGACTTTAACCTAGGGACCTTTTGACTTGGTTGAATCCAATGCAGATCATTAGATCTTATTTGTCAGTATGAGGGTTCCTATGGTCCATTAGATATTGATCAAATTCAAACCTTATAAGAACCTCTTGAACCCAAAAATCTACTTACTTTGATTAAAATTGATGTTTGCACTAACATCTTATTACATAGGTCCATCTTTGAAGATTTATATCTTGAGCCAAAAAACTCATGTGGCTCTAAATTTTTTTGAGGATGATTATAGCATGTAAATTTTCATTTGAACTTGATCTTCTAGTCATATTAGGATTCTTGAGTGAGATATTAAATGTAAAAGTTTTTTTTCCACTTGTTCTTGCATGACATCCTAGTGACGACTGAGCTCAAATGACTAAGTATGGGAAACCTAGTAAAAATTCCTGGGAGCCTAACTTTGCACATGTATAACTCAATTTGAATTTTGGTGAAGGACCTTAGACTTGGTGCATAGCAACTTGGGACCAAGGTGAAAACAATCATGTGATTACTTCTTCTTGATCTTTCACACGTACGAGATATGGCCTCTACAAATTACCTATTTAGAATTTATGTCACTTTACCCAAAATGTCAAGATGCACATAATGAAAACCTAGGTGAATCCTTTACTTTCCCATACTTGTTTCAAGTAGTCATGATCTCTTTTATGTACTCTAAGACTTATAGACTTGTTCCTTGGAAGATGACAAATTACACTTTAAGTGGACTTAAATTGTTTTAAAAGGTTTGCATTCTGCATGATATCATTAGGTCCACTTATTCCATCTATAAATTTTATCACACTAAATCATTGGACCATTATAATCTCAATATCCTACTCCTTCCACTAAATTCTTAGACTAGGCACATTTTTGGTATGTAGACCAAAATTGGTAAACATCTTTAGCAACTTGGATGGGCAGCATGCCTTCTATGCTTGAGAACTCAAACAATATACATAACTCTTGGATCATCATAGATAATACATGGACCATTACATTACTATAAGACAACCTTTAAAATTATAAAGATAGAAAAAATCCCAACAATAGGAAAAGAAAACAAATTGAAAGGGAAATTAACCTAAAAAATAAAGAAAACTAAAGTACTAAATGATTGTGCAAGAAAGAAGCACTTATTTAAGAAAAATAGAAAGGAAACTAACTAATGTGTTAGAACACACTTGGATAAAAACAAGAAGAAAACTAAATATTTACAAGGGACTTAGATTTCCTTAATAACAATGTTTGAGATGTATTCCATTGACTGGGATAGGAAGTTCTTCACCATTCATCCTTATGAGTTGGAAATCATTGTGGGATTTACAACTAGAAAATATATATGGTTCACTCAAGAGAGAATCAAATTTTGTGTGTTTTCTTGGTTTGGATCTATTCTCATCCCACTTGAGGACCAAATCTCCTTCTTGGAAACATTTTGAAGAAGTTCCTTTGTCAAAATATCTCTTTATCATTTATTGATGGGCCTCCATATCCAACATGGCCTAATGCCTTGTCTTTTATATCTCCATGAGATCAACATATCTTATTTATATTGGCTCAATGTCTAAAATCTTAAGCTAGTGAATTAATTGTAAAGCAAGGAATTCAAGATAAATAGGTATTCTTGCTTCCTTGCCATATACTAGTTTGTACAAAAAATTGGCAATTGATCATTTATAGGTGATCCTATCAGCCCATAGAGCTTAATTAAATTTGGGATGCCATGATCTATGATTATATTCTATAGACCTCTTGATGATTTTCAACAAATTCTTGCTGGTAGACACAACAAGGCCATTTCTTTATGGATAATAGTTAAGTACTAAGAAAAATATTATGTTGACCTACCCACTAGATGATCTTAGATCCTACAAAAGTCATAGCATTATCAAAAATTATAATTTAAGGGACCCCAAATCTAGTAATTAAACCTTCATTTAAGTCTAAAACATTGGTTTCATTAGCTTCTTTTAAAGCTACTATCTCTATCCATCTAGTCAAATAATCTATGGTAGTTAGGATCCACTTATGTCCCAAGCATGATAGGGGTTTGATAACACCAATAAAGTCCAATCCCAATTAGACAAAGGGTTGATTAACTGAAATTAGCTAGAGAGGTAAGGCTATAATTTACACTTTTCTAACAAATATGGCACACTATCTAAATTTCCTAATCCATGCATGGTAATTACCAAATAAACTTGGCTAGTAATACCCACCTCTCATGATCTTGTGAGCTATAATCCTGGTTGAGTAATGTCCTCCACCATGTCCATCATGGAATTTCTTAAGTAACTTATGTGTTTGTCCTGGTTCTATGCATCTTATCAGTATACCATTGATATCTTTTTAAAATAATACATTATCAACAAGGAGAAAAGGAATTGACTATAATCTAAAATATCTCCTCTTTGAAGCAATGAGATGAGAAGGATAAATACCATTTTGTTGATATCTTACCGTATCTTGGAGCTAGCTTGAAGTTGAGGAATGATTACTTACAAGTTGTTGATCATTTGACACCATAAAATTTTCATTAGACTCCTATAAGTCTTGGGCTAGATGTTCATAGAGTCCTTTACCTCTAACCAGCTTTGTGGCTTTGATTTCAATGTCATATTCCATGACCTTGGTTATCCAGCTAACTCTTTTATCACTTATATATTTGTTCAGAAGAAAGTCTTTGACACTTGGATGTGAACCCATCAAATGTATCTTATTTTTGGATAGTGAGTACCTAAAATTTTTAAGAGACCTTATAAATGAAATAATCTGCTTCTCAACAAAAGAATATCTTATTTCATATTCTTCTAATCCTTGACTAAAAATGGCTATTAACTATTCTAAAGTATCTTTATTCTATTGAATGATAATACCTAATATTGTGTCAAGGTTAACATAGTTATATAAGAAGAAATATTTTTAAAATCAATGTTCAAGAGTGTAGGAGCACTATCTATAGCTTTCTTGATTTCTTCAAAACTTTTCACTCCTTATTTAGACCAACTAAAACTCTAACCTTTCTTTAACATGGTTATAAGTGGCTTAGCTAAATTGTCAAAATTTAAAATGTATCTCCTTATGAATTTCATTTTGCCTAAAATGATTTTCAAGTCTTTCTTATGCTTTTACCTTTCTTTGAAATGACATGTCCAAAAATCCTACCTTCATGAATAGAGAAAAAAAACCTTTTTAGGTTCAAAGACACTCCAAATTATTTTCACCTTTCAAAAACTTGTCTAAGATGAATCATATGCTCATTTATGCTATTAAAGAATACCGTTATATCATCTGGATAAACAAGAATAAACTTGTTAAGGGGACCCTAAAATTCCATGTCCATAACCTTCTAAAAAGTGTTTCCAACATTAGATAAACAAAAAGGCATATTTATAAATGCAAAGGTTCCCCACTTTGTGGTGAAGGTTGTTTTCTACTGGTCTTCTTCTTTGACCAAAAATTGGTTATATCCACTATAGCCATTTGATAAAGATAACCTTTATGAACATGCAATTAGCTATAAAATATATTACATTGATGGAAATGTATAGTGATCTTTAATATAGGCCTTTTTCCAGTGATGAAAGTTGACACATAGCCTTATTTCACCATTTTTTCTATACTGGAACAAGGTTTTCTACCCAAGTTGAGTGCTTAATTGGAAATATTATGGCTAACTCAATGATCTTATGCAGTTCATCTCTCATTAGATGTTCAAGCTTTGGATTGAATGGCCTTTGTCTTTGTCTGACTAGCCTATTCTCATCTTCTAACTCAATGGTTTGTTGAGCTAGACTTGGATCAAAACCTTTAAGGTCACTATACTTCCATGTAAAGAAATCTAAAAAATTTGAACATAACTTAATAAAAGCTTCTTTCTCTAAAGATGTGCAAACTTTACCTAGTTTTAAATTTTTGCCAATTGTAATCTCTACATTTATGTAGTGTTCTTTTTTGGTTGATAAAGTAAACTTTTATTTTATTAATTCATCATTTGTTCTAAATATATTTTTTAGGGTGACCAGTCCTATAATCAACTTGTTTGTCTTTAATTACACAATCTGATCATCATACTATTACATGCTTATCTTAGTTCCTTGAGGAGAATTTAGCTTCCTCTTGTAATAATCTAAAAATCTAGCTGTCATTTTCAAATATTTTCCCATTGTCATTGTTGTCCATGATATAAGGTTTCATAACTACCTTGATGGTTGACTGGAATTTGTCCCTCTTTATATTATCTAGGATACTAAATTGTAATCCAATAGTAGCCACCCTATCTGTATGCTTATTTTGATTTCTTGGTATGGCCTGAATATTAAAGGCTTGAAATTATTCAAATATGTCCCATAATATACGATTATAATACCTAATTATTGGGTTCTTTCATATATTTAGTCCCCTTGGTGAACTACTAGTTCACTATCTCCAAAGACTTGTAAGGAATTAACCTTCAACTTTCTTGCCCATTGTAAACCATACACTAGTGCTTCATATTAAATGAAATTATTGGAACAACTAAATTAAAACTTGAGAGAAGATAAATACCTTTGATTATCTAGATAAATTAATATCATTCCAGCTTTAGTGCCATGTTTGGTTTTGGATCCATCAAAATATAGCTTCCACAATCCATCATTAGGCTACTCATCTTTCATCAATGTTGGAATTGGTGTATCATTTTCATAAAGATAATATAAACCAAGTCATTTTTATTCAATTAACTTTTATGTATCATGATCATGTAAATTAGAGGCCCATTCATCAAAGAAAATATATGGGACTCCATCTAGACGTGATTCAAATTCAACCTCACTATTTTCTAGCACCTTGTCTAAGATAATACAATTAGTGCTCACCATGCTTGGCATATATGGCTCCAAATGAAATATTGAAATAGGTTTATAAAGTATCATCACCTTAGTTCCATACCTAGTTCTTAATATTAGATAGGTCCAATTAGCTGACAAATATCCTCCAATTTTTGAATTAAAATCTCTTGACAGACACATGGCAAAATAGAGAGGTACGTCCACTATAACTACATCTTGATAAATAATAACATTGGGGTAAAAGCATGTAATGGTAGATTTAGGTATTTTATCATGTTCAATATTTTTTTGGTGATCCATCTGATTTAAATAATCCTTTGGTATTTGGATCATAGACAAGGCCAAGTTTATCTATAATTTGTTTAGGCATGATAGTGTTATTATATCCACTATCTACCATACAATTATGGACTAAACAATCACTTACTATAAAATAAAGATAAAAGGGAGGGGTATTGGTTGAATTAACATTGGATTTATCAACCTTTTTCATGTTATATATCTATTGATTAGGTTTCTTGATTTATTGGTCTGAATTGGCCAAGGTAGCTTCTTGGTTTTTAGTTGGTTGTTTAGATACCTTGAGATCTAAGAGTTATTGAATTAGCATGTCCTTTTTCTCTAAGATGACAAGGGAATACTACATGCTAATACTAACATTTTATTTCTTTATTTGATCAATAATGTTAAAATATGTTCCACTAACCTTTTGATATAACTTCTAAGCCACTGGTTATTCTCTAGTTAGGGGCATTTGGGGAACTTTCATTGTCTCTGTGTTCTAAATATTCTATGCTATAGGAACAACAACTTGATCTTTTACATTATTTAACACACAATTAGGAACACTAGAAGCATTGATCATATTATGAGCTCCTTTAAATGTTCTTTTTTATTTCTAATCAAAGTTTCCACTTGATCATTTGTGTTGTTAGTTTCACCAACTTGGTTGAACGCAATGTGATCATCCAAATTCCAATTAACATTAATAGCATCAGGCTGCCCTAAAACTTGTTGAGCTTCTCCTTGGATTTCCATATTCATGTCTTGATATTGACCATATTGAAGAGGTAAATCTTCTTGTGTCATCTATGGCATGGTAATCTTTTGTGATATCAAAGCTTGATTTTGAATGTCATTTGGATTGGAAGGTTACCAACTTGGATCTTGCATTAATTTATTTTGGGTAACAATAGATTTTGAGCTAGAAGGCACATTGTGATTAAGGGTTGCATATGGCTTAGTTTGGGTTATATCTCCTTGATTTTGATAAGGTTATCTACTTTCCTTGAAACCTTGATAAGGTGGTATTTGGTTATTGAAATATTGATAGGTACTTTGGTTCTACTATTTATAAGGTCTACCTTGGTACTCTTGTCTCTTGAGTGAAATAATTTCATTTCCAAAATCTTGTAACATGTTTTTAAAATCACCAATCTCACTAGATTGATTAGGATGGATTATAACTTAGAATATTGGAGATGGAATAGGGGCTATAGATAGAATTTGCAGAACTTGAGGGGGAGGAACAAGTTAAAATTCCTAAAGAGAGGGCATTAGAGGCCTTGGAGAAAGTTTTCCATCTTGAATCAAGTTATTCTATACTCTGGTAGAAATATCATAGGCATTCAGCAAGTTATTACCACCCATGGACTATATCATGACACTCATATTAGAATTAATGGCCTTAAGGAAATGCAAAAGTTCATACTCTTGGGATGTTCTAATGATTGTAGGGATCATAATCCATGTATTTTGCAATCTGAGGTTAAATTCCAACATGAACTCATGGGGGTAACTTTTCATGGTAGTTAATTATTCAACCAAAGATAGATGATCATACTTTTCTTTGAATTTCTTAACTAAAGCTACACTTAAATCATCCCAAGTAGAAATGGAGGTCAAAGGAAGATTCATATACCATTGAAATGATTTTCCCTTGAAAGAGGTAATAATTAATCTAATAGACACATTATCTTGAGTAACATTATGAACAGAAGATAGGTTGACAATATCTTGGATATGCTCAATAACATTAGTTTTATCCCATTCTCTAGAGAATAAAGGGATATCTTTTAGAGCAGACATAGGAATGTCATCATACTAGGCCAAATTCAAGGGACTACCCCTATTAAATGAGACAAACACTTAATTCTTGATAATAATTTCTGCAAAAGGGATTTGGCTTATGGAGACAATAGGTTGGACTAAAATAATAGACTATCTAGAAAATAAATACTACTTTGGAGGATAAGGCCTTGTGCTATTGAATCTTGATCTTTTATAAGTAGGAGGTAAACAATACGTTCAAAATAAGTACCTTTACTTGATACTCTTTTTGTAACATTTGGCATGAAAGTATTGTCTAAAAGATGCTATGAGCTATGGAACCTAAAGGATATTTAGCTTTTGATGAAGTTATATACCTCCTAGTGCTATGAATATTTCTTCTCAATCTTCAAATCCTGATTATACCAAAGAAACTTAGTGTCCCACCAAGCATGCAAAAATTGTTGGGGTTCTAGATCTCACCCTAATTGAGCAAGGGGATTGTTCAGGTCCTTTACTCAAATATAGACCAACATGGGACTGATTTTAGGCTCTGGGTATCCTAAACATGGACCAGACCTTTGGAGAAGGTTGGTTTCCTTATGGATCTATCACCAAAATTAAACCTAAACTAGCACATTATTAGAAAAGGGGGAGAGAATTAACAAAACTTATGAAAGCATGTAAAAAATTCATGATGCACCAATGATTTGATCACTCCAACTCACAAAAAACACACTATGAGACACGTTTTAGACCAAAGAACATCAATCTCACATAAATAATTTAAAATAAGGAATTAATTAGTTATCAAATTAGCAAGACAGGGGAAGTATCCACTTTCAAGCTAGAACAATAAATTATAAATTGCATTTATAATGACCTATAAGAACTACCAAACACTTCTTTAAGGTGAGAATAACTTTAGACATAATAAAGTAACATAAATTCACTTAACTATAGTGCATGAATTCATAGAACACACTTCAATATGGCTTGTAAAATGATGGAATTCATCTTTATTTCATTAAAGAGGTGTCATAGTACAAAAAATTTTAGAGTCTTTCATACCAAAAAAGAGCGATAAATAATTTTTAAGGCTTTAGAAGCTTACATTTATAGAAAAAGGAGAGAGGGAACTATTCATTGTAAAATGATCGACCATTTATGATGGATTAACAATAATTTGAGGATGTTTCTAAGTCAGGATCTTATCAAGAAGGCATATTTTCAAAGGCTTTAAAAAATAATTTAATGATCCAAGATCCTTATGCAACTACTAGTTCTTCATCTCAGGACTCCATGCTACTTCCACTTGATCTGTTGATAAGAATCATGTCTTGGAACTAACTGGAAAGTGACACATTTTCATTAGATGGCTAATTATACTTGAATTATAAAAAATGATCAATGATGATAGGTGAGACACAGTTCCACTATAGGTGAAAACTAGTCTTAGACCATTGGTTTTAACATATTCACAATATCTATGAAAGTCTATAAATTGCTTGACTTTACTTCATAATTACTAATCCATCCTTGAATTTTATATTAGAACCAAAGATTCTATTATATAGAGAATTAATGGCAATGCTCACTTATAATCTCAATCCTAGTTTGACTCTAGTTTGATTTTGATCTTGAACCCTTTATATTTTCTTTTCCTGGATCCAAAATAACCTCTTCAACTTTCATCAAAAATGACATGAGATCACTCTCACTTATTGGTTTTCAATTGGCAACTCAGACTTCCTACATCATTCTCAATTATCTTTTTGTTCATTGGTTTTGTAGATCCTTTTGACTTATTAAATCCACTCATACTGTTAGATCTGGATGTACGAATGCACGTGAGTATTCAATCTTCTACCATGACCCACTGACTTTGCACACTTATCCTCTTTGTATTCATCATCAAGATCCTCTTACCCTTTTTTACTTGTTTTACTCTATTGATCTTGATGTGTGTGAATGGTCATGAGCCATTTATTTTATGCCAGTCAAACATTTTTGTTCCACTTGTCTTTAACTCATCATCTCCTTAGATTAGCTAACTAGTTTGAATCATGTTCATCATCTAATCAAGATGTATGAGTTCATGTGCATCATTGATCTTCTTGGTCCCACTTTTTTGTTAGTTTTTCACTCCATCAAATTATTCGTGCGATTGAACATGAGCCCTTGATTTAGCATGGACCCATATTTTTTTAATTATTTAACTCTATTGGATCTTGGCTTGATTATTTCATACCATTAGATTATGTCCAACTTGTAGATCCTTAAAGGATTTAACCTGAGGACATTTTGACTTAGATGACTCTAGTTCTGAAGATCATTAGATATTATGTGATAGTATGAGGGTTCCCATAGACCATTAGATATTGACCAAATTAAATCCTTTTAAGGACATTTTATACCCAAACTAATACTTTCCTTGATTAAAATTGATTTTTTCTCTAATGTCTTACTACATAGGTCCATCTTTGAAAATTTATATTTTGAGCCAAAAAGCTTGTGCAGATCTAAATGTTTTTGAGGATGATTATGGAATGTGAATATAAATTTGTGCTTGATATATTGGTCATAAAAGGATCATAAACAAGATATCAAATGCCCAAGTTGGTTGTTCCACTTGTTCTTGCATGACGTCCTGGTGATGGTTGAGCTCAAACGACTAAGTATGGTAAACCTAGAAAAAATGCCTAAGATCCCAAATTTAAACATGCATAAATCCATTTGTGCTTTAGTGGAGGACCTCAAACTTAACACATCACAACTTGGAACCAAGGTGAATAAAACCATGTGATCACTTATTCTTGATACTACCACACATGTGATATATGACCTCTGTAAATTTCTATTTAGAATTTCTACCACTTGAACCAAAATGTCAAGATGCACACAATGAAGAACCAGATGAATCATTTTCTTTCCCATACTCATTTCAAGTAGTCTTGACCTCCTGTAGGGACTCTATAACATGTATAATTGTTCCTTATAAGATGTCAAATTACCTTTTAAATTGTCTTGAAGTGTTTCAAAAGGTTTGCATTCTACATGATCTCATTGGGTCCACTTATTCCATCTAGAAATATGCTCACACTGAATCATTAGACCATTATAATCTCAATATCATACTCATTCCACTAAATTATTGGACTAGGTACATTTTGTTATGTATACCAAAATTTTACAACAATGTCTAAGTAGCCATTTTCGCACCTCAATAACTTCTTATGTGCTTGCTCACATGATATCAAATTTGGACCAGATGATCTCCTCCCATAAGAGAATCTAATCATGTGACGCATAGATCTTAAAGCCTTTTCATGTGTGAGATATATCACCATTAAATTTCCTTCTCAAAAAACTTATGTCGTAGATCCAACCATGTCAAAACTTGCTTGAGAGGACAACTTTGAGCATCCATAACTTTTGTCATGCTTCAGCTGATGATCTCAAATTTAGCACAAATCATCTATGCTCAAAATTGAAAAAAACCCTATGATCAATTTATATTTATAGTTTCACATGTGAAAGATATAACATCAATAAAATTTTCACTTGGATCTTTCTTACCTTATGCAAATTTGGCTAAGTATGGAAAAACACAATCAAACAGTTTGGGAACTCGACTTTGCATATACATATCTTTTGACATGATATATCACATGATCTAAAATTAAGCAAAAATAAAATAGGCATAAAAATTAACACACACATATGATAATTTTGTATTTATACCTCCATTAATGTGAATTTTAACCTCATAAACATGCTTACTCAGCTCTTTCTGGCCATATGGCAAATTTGGCTATGGGAAAACAATGAATTCTGACTAAGAATCCAACTTTACACCCTCATATATATTGGCAATACTTATATGGAGTACTTGAGATTTGGAACATTACAAATAGGGACTAATTTTATCAAAACCATATGACCCACTCCCCTTGATTCCTTTCCATGTGGAAATGGTGACATCATCAAACTACCAACTCAGATGTTTTGTTATTAGACCCAAAGTGTTTAAATGAAAACTATGATCAAATAGATGAATTCCACTTATGCACATAATATCTTAAAGTAAATATAAAAAAATAGGGACCTATTTCACATAATCCAATCAGCAAACACATCCTTTAACATCTCTAACCATGTCAACACTGAATATCAACCAAGCCACCTTCAAGCAAATAAGAATAAACACATTGCACACTTTGTCATTGTCTCATAGACTATCAAAGCTCTTCATCCACTCAAAAAGATACCCCCATGACACCACCATGATGTCATAATTAAAATTATCCAATAATCTCCTCTTTTCTCATTGATGTTAATAACCATAAATATAGAAATATATAGCTCACCTTCTCTCTCTTTAAGCACTCCCACAATAGGAACGTTCTCCCTAACAAGAAAATTTTCCCCCTTTGACACAATGGAAAATTGGGAAAAAAATAATCCTAAGGAATTAAAAATAACATAAAATAGGAAAAGACCATCTTAAAAAGATAATACAAACTCCACCTTACTTTGATCCTACTTTTGCTTGTCTTAACAACCTCCTCTTGCTTCATGCCAACACTCTCTTCAATCAAGCACTACAACCAATGAAGAAAGAACACATAAAGTAATTAAAATCTGATGTAAGTCACCAAGAAACATCTAATATTTAATCCCTTTAATAAATCTAAGAAATTTCACCTTCTGATCATCTTCAGATCTCCATACACCATGAAGAACAATCACACATGTTAACTAGCCTCTTCTTCCAAGTTACTACAAGGACCAAAAATGAGAACTTCATGCCACTCACCAAATATGAAAATGATATAAATCAGCCTAAAAACACCCTTCACATACTCATACTTATCTCTTTTGGATAAACTAAGAAAAAAACACTCTTTTTAAAACTAGGCTTGTTTAGCCTCCTTGTAGCCCTACATGAAACTTGCAAAGCCCATAATTTTTAGTAGACACATATTTAGGACCTAAAAATTCATATATGTATCACTCTCATATTCCCCCTCAATCACACCAATTTTAATTTAAAATATCTTTCTCTAAAACATACTTCCATCACAAATTAACTATCTCATTAGCTCTCCATATTAAAAAAAACTTGAATAACTAGAGAACCACAAACCTTAAAAGCTCTATGAAGCTTGATTTGACCACCCATTTGGAATATTAAACATATTGATAAGCCTAAAACCTCAATTCACAATCCAAACCACTATTCTATCTTAGCCTAAAATATTAGAATCTCAAAACAAATAGGGTCAATAAACCTCCTTCTAGTCAACACACACCTCTAAAACTACTTACACACCTCAAGACACCCATCACACACTTTTGGAACAATATTTGAGATTGCATACCTTTGGTAACCCATAAATCCTATAACCAATTTTAGCCCTGGTTTCCCTTAAGCCAAAAATAGAGAAAACTGAGAGCACACAAAAATCTTTAATTGGCACATACATACCTTTAGACCTCAAAAACACATAGAGCACACCACAAAGAAATTCATAGACCTTTCTTAGTACCAAACGCTTCTTTAAATTTGCATCAATATTATTAAACCACTTGGAACCAACCATCCTAACTTTGTACTATAGCTCCTTCATAAACCTCTAAAAGAGGCTCATGAACTTGTTTCTCCCCTTTAACAAAAGACCTTCTCTAATTGGCATTATCATCTTGAGTAGACAAACATGCTTCTCCATTAAACACATGGAGACAACACATATTCATTACATACCTTTTTATATGAAGAATCTTCCTCACAGCTTGGAACCTTATCATTAATTATAGACAATTGATGTTTTGTACATGATACATACTCAGTAACAATAGGATGTCCACTTGGATCCATACATACCTTAGGACTAGTCTCAACCAGTACCTTGGTCTTCTTCTAGAGTTTAGTCTCTTCATTCTCAATAAGAGTAGATAATGAGAAATATTAGGACTCTTCAACTTTAGAATTATTTTACACCATAGTAAATATATTACTTGGACCTGCAGTCTCATCATGACACACCCTTGTCACCTTTGGCTTCTATGTGTTAAATTTATTTCTTTATTGAAATTCTAGGAGCTTGATTAAATATATTCTATCTTGTAGGCTTTTACTTGTAGAACCTAATAATGTGACCTCTCTATTCACAATTATAGCACACCATACCTTTTTTAAGAAATGTATCTTGTCTTACCTTATTTGGAAAAAAATATATAATGTGTCCTATATCATGACAAATAAAATAACCTCCCCTTTTTGAAGTGGACTCACCTTATCTAATCTTATGTGGACAATGGTTTTCAAAGTGTCCTACATCAAAATAATTAAAGCACTTGATTATGTTCACACCTTTTGACTAATGACCCCCATCATAGTCCTAGACAAATTCATTTCTAACAAGTCTCTTGTAGTCTCTATCCCTATGACCAAATTGATTACATGTAAAATAGTAACCATTGAATCTTGCTTACCTCATGACATTTGGTTATCTAATCTGATTTTATCTTTAAATCTACCAACACCTTCATTCCTTGTTTGACGATTTATCTTTAAAGTATGATTATCCTACTTCTCATTAGTCTTCATCTTGTCTTGAGTTATAGCCTCTTTTTATTCCTCATATCCAAGACCAATTCTATCACTAGCATGCTTTTGACTACTCAAAATATTGTCTAGATCACATGTGTTATTTTCAAATATCAAAAATGTCTTCACATTTCTAGTTGTCTTTTATAGCTTAGATTTCAAAGATTCTTTTTTAGAAACATTTTTCAAATCTCAAAAATGTCTTCACCTTTCTAGTTGTCTTTTATAGCTTAAATTTCAAAGATTCTTTTTTAGAAACATACCTTGAACATTCAACTTCTTCACCTTTTAGGCTTGTAGGATAGAATTTCCAATTGACAACTAAGATTCTTGATCATATATTCATGATCTTTGTCATATTCATTCAATCTTACCTCATATACACTGAATCATTCCTCATATTCATTGAGCTTAGATTTCTTCTTATTGATATTCTTCTCAATCTTAAATTATTCAAAAGCATTCATCAAAATAGTTTCACAGTCCACCTACTCTTCATCATCATCTGAATCACTTGAAGTAAACTCCTTCTATTGTAAGAAACTTCCTTTTACATCCATGAAAAGGGATTCATCTTTATTAGGACCATCATCTTCATGATCATATTCTAAATCACTATCTTCACTGTCATCTGATGAGCTACAATATTCTTTGGTGTAAAGACTCTTCTTGATTTTGAATAACTTCCTTTTATTGTTAAACTTTCTAAATCCTTTCTTCTTGTATGTATTTTCATCTTCATCTTGGCCTTCAACATGCTCTTCATTGTCATTCTTCTCATGATTATGAGGGCACTTGTAAGAAAAATGTCCTATCTCTCCATACTTGAAACATTTGAGGGGTAGTTTACCATTATACTTCCCTGAGATAGTGTTTAATTTCCTAGTAATCAAGGCAATTAGGTCATCATCATCAATATCTTATATGTCATCCTCTTTGGATTTTTTACCTTGGAAATTATTCTTAGGATTCATCTCTATCTTGAATGTTGCTTCCTTCTTTGGTGGTATATCATCATTCTTCCTCATCTCATAGATAGTAAGTGTGTCATGCAATTGATCCATATTTAACTGAGTAAGATCATGAATTTATTCTATAGTAGACACTTTTAGATCAAAATGTGTGGATAGATATTGTAATACCTTTATAATAATAGTAGTCTATCTAATATTCTATCTAAGACCTCTGATGATGTTCACAATCTCATCAACTCTTTGTAGAAAGGATGCCACAGTATCTTCTTCATTCATCTTGAAATTTTTAAATTACCTGCTTTGAGTTTGTAACTTAGCAAGGTTAACCTTTAAATATTTTTCAAAAATAGTCTTCAATTTATCCCATATTTCCTTGGTAGAAGTACAATTAATTAGTTTGGTGAACTCAGTTTCAATAAGAACATAAGTGATGGAATTCATTACCTTAGAGTTTTTCTCAAACAACCTTTTATTTACAACACTAGATGGAGGAATAGCAAGAGCAACATAACCATCCAAAAATAATTGTGATACATCAAACCCTAGGGACATAATGTATGTATTCATCCTAACACTCAAAAATTCATAATTGAATCCATTGAATATTGGTTCTTTATTAGTAGAGAAACCACCTTACACATTTTGACTAGCCATTATACCTTGGATCACCTTCAAGTTATCAATCCTTTACCAAAGCACCTCACTCTAATACCAATTATTATAGGTACAATCACTGAGAGGGGGGGTGAATCAGTGAATCCAAATAATCTAGCTTCAATTTTGATCTTTTCAAATACTTAATTAGCTACCACAAGCATTCATGAATCATATAAAACATTCATAGTAATGATCCAAACAGACAATGCAAGATCAATCACATAACACATGACATACATGGGAAACCTTATTGGGGAATAAAACCCACTAGAACCTAAAATTTGACTAATATCTTATAACAAAAATATATAATTCAAAGCATCTACAAAAAATTATCAAGGAATAACAATCCCTATTTAGTGAGACTATAATCCCACAAGGTGTTGCCACACCTATTTAGCTAAGCTACATCAACAACTAGACCTTTTAGGAGGTTTCACCTTGCAAGGAGGCTAAAACCACCTTAGATGTTGAGCTACCATAATAAAACCTATAAACAAATCCACCTTTGTATTAATGTCTTCAACACCTGATGATGGACCACAGATTATCACTCTTCACCTTTGCTCACACCCAAATAACAAAAACATTATCCTACCCACATAATTAAGACCAATAGGTCATACTAATAGTCTTCAAACTAATATACTCATCAACTCATCCTTAGAGCACACAACCCCTCTACTCCACAAAACATGCAAACAAACCTCTCTCAAATCAATCCTTTGTCCCATATCTAAAGTCTAGAACCCATCATCTTTATTTCCACTATTTATAGAGAAATCTTGATAATCAATACCTTAGTCAGCCATTAGGCATCCCTTATCCCTTAAGGCATATCTAACATGAATACACATCTCAATACAATCTTCATAGGCTATCCATAGCATATATGGGTCACCCTTAAGGAACTACACCTTTTAATAAGGCCCTTATAGCCCTAATAGGTCTCATGTGAACCCATTCACTCCTTTAGCACTCCTTCAAGAAAAATAAGAATACAAGACCACTTTTAGATACATGGGTCCACTCCTTATGTCCCCATTGACATCCTCAAATTATCATAGTCAACTTAGCTCACCTTTGCTTATGCTCAAACAACTCAAACACAAACCTGGTACACATAGTCACCATGAATGAGCTTATAATCAACTTCTTAAGAATTTTTTATACTCAAGATTGATTTATCACACCTCCAAAATCCACATAAAACATCCTCGTGGAGTCTACAACATATTCCAATAGCTAACTCATCATGAAACATCGAAACAACATCAAAAAAATCTCAAATATCTTTCTTGAGTCACTTGTAGAATAAACACAAACACATAGTCAAATTCTAAGCTCAATATCCATAACTATATTCAATTTCAAATCTTAAAATTAGGTTCATTAAATGTGTCATGGAGTCCTCTTCATATTTGATTTGTATTGCATGAGAAAATTTGACTTCTATTGAAAGATATGGATGAAATATAGAGTTATAGTTTTTTATATGTTAAATTTAAATATTTAAATAACAACTATCACAGTTAACCTTTGAGCACAATGATTGAATGTTGTGAACTCTCAGCTTAGATCAAATATGCTTCATTTGATCTTGATTAATCTTTAACACATATACACCAATGCTTAGGTGTTAAAATTTAGTCATGTTGACCTCATCTCATGCAATCTAGGAGCTTTGACTGAATGTGCTTCGTCGATCTTTACAAATCAATCAAGTCTTTAGCAATCAACACTCACCATTTAATCAAACTATATGAATTCCCACTCACCATTAGGTTTTACTCAGCCATTAAACATCATGCACCTATCCTCATCTTATCACTTCCTAACTTCTTAGAGCGATGTGCACCATTGATCTTGCTCAAGATTTAACTCATTCAAAAATGACTATGGGAACCCTTTTAATATGTCTAAGTAGCCTTTTTTGCACCTTAATAACTTCTTCTTCGCTTACTCACATGATCTCAAATTTAGACTAAATGATCTCCTCACATAGGAGAATACAACCATGTGACACTTAGCTCCTTTAGCCTTTGCATGTGTGAGATATATATCCATTAAAGTTACTTCTAAAAATACTTATATCACAGATCTAACCATGTCAAAACCTCCCTGATAGGCCAATTTTGAGCATCCATAACTTTTGTTGCACTTTAATGGATGATCTCAAATTTAGCAAAAATAATCTATGCTCAAAACTAAAAAATCCCTATGATTAGTTTCTTTATATAACTTCACATGTGTAAGATATAACATCAATAAAATTATCACTTGGATCTTTCCTTATTCAAATTTGACTATGAAAAAACATAGTCAAACTACCTAGGAGGCCAACTTTACATATGCATATATTTTGACGCACTACATTGCATGATCTATAATTAGCAAAAATAAATTAGTCATAAAAATAAACAAACCCATATGATCATTTTATCTTGAAACATCCACATGTGAAAATTCTAACATCATCAGCATGCTTACTTAGCTTCTTTTGGTCATACTGCAAATTTGGCTAAGTATGGGAAAATAATGAATTTTGACTGAGAATCCAACTCTGTACCCTCATATATTTGACTACACTTTAACACATGACTTGAGATATAGTGCATAACAATTAGGTACTAATGTGATCACAACCATATGACCCACTCCCATTTAGTCTTTTCTATTTGGTAATGGTGACATCATCAAACTGCCAGCTTAGATTTTTTGCTACTAGACCCAAAGTGTCTAGATGAAAACTATGACCAACCAGATGAGTTACACTTGTACACACAAGCTCTCAAAGAAAATATATCATCTTAGGGACATATTTCACATACTTAAATCACCATACACATCATTGAACATCTCTAACCATGTCAAAACCTGAGATCAACCAAGCCACCTTTCATAAAACAAGAATAAGCACATTGTACACTTTGTCATTGTCACATAGACTATCAAAGCTCTTCATCCACTCAACAAGACACCTCTATGACACTAAAATGACATCATCATAATAATTATACAACACTTCCCAATGGATATATGTGACTTATCATGACCAAAAGTAACCATTCACACTCAATGTGATGGATGTTGGACTCAGCTGAATATTTTTCCAAATGAACAATTTGTGAATAATTACCAAATTCCATCGATATTGCATAGGTTTACACTTTATAATTGAGTGTTTATACAATCAACATATATATAAAATTAACACAATCACATGAAATTTAATAATAAATGTAACCCAATTGAATCTATAGAGGATAAATTTTATAAGGCTCGATTATATCATAAATGCATAGAGATTAAAAAATCACACTTTCAAAAAAAATGAACTTGAAAAAGAGCTATCAACTAAAAATTATGTGAGATTAAAATATTAAAAATAAATCACCTCAAAGAATTAATATTTTTGGTTTGGAAAATATATAACTTAAATTTTCATGAAAATGTAAGCCCCCTTTGGTTGGTTGTGTGCAAGGGATTAATTTTCATGTCACTAGGGTCTAAGGGTGAGGATGAGTGCTCCCACTCTTGATTGATTTGATTGATGGGGGTGACATCACCAAGAAAATGACTCATTTTTTCCCATGAGTAGTGCAACACCTTGTTCATTTAAATTTGACATGCTCACACAAGTCATAGAGTCCAATCAAGGTCAAGTCATGAAACATTCATGGGTATGGTCATAAGATGCAAGTGCAATCATAACCTAGAGCCACATAATCTTAATAAGGGTAGAATTATTACCTAGAGTTATAGCTAATTTTAGTCAGTGGTCTCTATTAGGTATAATATATGTCATGAGTTGGCATAGTTAATGCTAACCCAGTAGATTATAGATAAAATGCAATAGGTCATAGACCTACAGATCTAGGTCCCCTATAGGTGTAAATAGTACAATGGCTAGATAAGGCTATAGATCACATGTAGAGACCTAAAACATTGGTTAGAGATATAGATCATAGGTACAATAAGACATAGGTATGATCATATGTACAGTCCAGTCGATCAAATTGGAAATCTAAAGGAAGACTATAAAACCCACTAGAATGTCAAACCTGAACACAAAACCTTAGATATATAAAAAACTACAATGTTTCCTCCAAATGAATTAAATACCCACTATGTTTTTTGTAAAATACTAAAAATGTATAAAAATTTTACTTCTCCGAGTAGCAAATGGTACATATATGTGTAAAATCTAAAAATTACCATCAAACCCTCTAAAATGGTAAAAAAGATGTAATATCCCTTCGGATACCAAAACAAAAGCTTTGATACCACTGTAATATCCCCTGTCCAATAGGGAATATAGCAAGACAAAAGCTATGATAGCACTGTAATATCCCCTTCAAACAGGGAATATAGAAACACATAAAGCTCTGATACCACTGTAATATCCCCTTCAAATAGGGAATATATATAGACAAAAGCTATGAATTGCTTTTTTGATTATTCTAAAATTTTGTATGAAATAAGAACAAATTGCAATTTTTGCAAAATATCTTCAAATAAATAAATCAACCACAATATAATCTCTCAATAGCAAATCAAAGATCTTATCACTTGTTCAGATGATTACAATTACAGTCTTCTCTCATGCATATAAAATAATATTAAAATACGGTCTTAAAAACCTGATTATCTTCCAACAATCTAAAAAATACCCTGAATATGTGCATCTCAGCCTGCTGTGTCAAAAACACAGTCACCGACGTCGGTTATACTGCCATCATCGGTCGACTAGGGTCGTTAACCTGTCGATGTCGGTGATAGGTCAGCCGATGTCGATCACTGTGGATCTCTTCCTACCGATGTCAGTCTCTGTGCGAATCTATACGGATCTGTACGGACTTCGTACAGCCACCAATAAAGCACACCCTGTCTGTTTCAACCCGTCATCTGAAGATATATGGCTCTAATATAGAAAAAGCTTTATCTGTATAATTTATTGAATCAAACTTAATAAAATAAATACCTGGAATACTGTGATAACCTCTATGTGAAGTTATCTCTCAAACCTATAAACCTCTATGATAACTTCTATATGAAGCTATCTCTCAATTTGGTAATAGATTAGCTGATATCTCATAGCCTCTGAATCGTACACAATGAAGAGTGGATGTTTTTCACTGCAAATGGAATCCTGGAACCCTTAGCTCAGTCTTCACAGAAGAATTCTTGAATATCAAAATCAATAATCAATGCATAATCAATAATGGCCTCCATGAGAAACCCTTATACCCTCAAAAGGATGTGCTTGCCCTAATTAGGATTTCTTAAATTAGAATTAGGGTTTCTAATTAAAAATAGGCTAAATAATTAATATTTGATTAAATTAATCAAATATTAATATCTCCCTCAATATATGTCTGATCAAGCCCAAACAAAAGCCAACTGGAAAAATTTTGCTAAACGAAGCCAAGCCCATCTCCATCAAGACCCTCTAACCATCTTATCAGCCTATGAGGGTCGCATAATAGGCTAATCATCAAGTCTATCAATGTCCACTAAAAAGGGGACATGACAAAAGACATGTCACAAAAGTAGGTTGTGTTTACAATAGATCATATGGTTTTGAGATCTTCTAAATCCAATGGTAATTATTATTTGTCATATAGATCCTTCAATGGTTTAGTTTACACATATTTATATGAAACCCAACCAAACCCTTGAAAATAACCAAGATCACGAAGAACACCAAAAAGGATATAGAATGCAAGTGAGATCACAATAGAATCGATGGCATTCATTTACCAACACCACTATGATACCATTTTAGAGTGGGACACACTTGAGGATCAATAACTAAATAGGAGTAAATTCATGAAGATGAATCTATATAAATTAGTGAAATAATGAACACATGAGAGGAAGAAACTCATAATATGCAAAAGCATTCAAATGCAATAGCATTCTAGGTTGGTTATAGATTAATTAGCCAAATGGATTTAGGAAAGGTACATATATAGTTACAATATAGAAATATCCTCATATTCTCATGAATGTTATATTATCTTCCCCAATGACCTTTATTAAACACCTAACTGATACCCAAGTAATAAAACTAGACCATGTAGGTAAAACCACATAGTGGGAAAAAGCCTACACTAACAAAGAGTACATAATGTATCCTTGTAATAGTCATATTTAATGATGCAATGTGTATATACATGTAAAATATAATATATATGTAATATAAATGTGTATATATTAAATTTAAGTATATATATATATATGGAATGTAGTAAGGATAGTACCTTAAACCCATTGTATAAATATGCCCCTAGTATAAGGCATACCATCATAGTGACAATGCCCCTAGATTATGGGTGTGAATGTACCCACATGAAATTTTAAACTCCATAATCATATATAATATTTATATCATGCCTCTCACCCAATCAAATAATATCATGAGAAGCATGTGTGCAACATTTATATGTAAAACATCTAGCATGTGCCCATCGATAATGACAAAAGATGATAAATTTATGATTTTAATGTTTCATATTTTTTTTAATCATTTTTAGGATGAAGAAGATAAAATAAAAATAAAGTCAATGGGATAATGCAATAATAATAAAGGTAAGCTCAACAAGTAAGGATACAATCCAAAGGGTACAAACCAGAAGAATAAAAAAGAGGAGGCACCCAAAAATCCTTAAACTTCCATCAGGACTTAGTGTGTGATGAAAGGGATGTTTTTAATATAAATGATGTCAGCATCTATACATTTTCATAAGTTTATGTAATTTGACGAAAACTCAAAGGTTTAGGAAAAATTTAACATAGCAATCAACAAAGCCAAGGGGTTATAAAAATGTCAAATAAAGAGAAGACAAGTGACAAGATGTCAAATCAACAAGAAATGTGTGGCTAGGAAAAAACTAAAAATAGGAAGGCACATGAAATTTATAACACTATTTTCCCTTATTTTTTATTAGTTGACCCTAATAATTGTAAAAATATGAATTGTCTTAAATTTTTTATGTATTACAATCAAGCATAAATATGAATGTATTAAGGCATAAATTAATTTTATTTACACTTGATATTTATGAAAAGCATTAAGAGGGTTAAGATGCTTAACATTATACTAAACTATGCAGCTTTAAGATTGAACATAGGTGGTAAGAAAAGAGGAAAATTATATTGTGAGTCTCTTAGGTCAAGATCTATAAATTTGGGTGTCCTTGGATATAAGTGTCAACCTCGATCAATACCATTTTATTCTAGTGACTAAACCTAATAATTTCATCTATGTAAATATTGATTTTACATTTCAAAACATGACATTATGCCTAATCATTTTCCATCTATTTCTAATCATGAGATATGACTATGATTTTAATACCCATAATCATGTCTTATTATCTTGAAACCCTATTTTCACTTTTAACACTAGGTTTTGGACTACATAAGTAGAAATAAGGTGGGTTGAGCTAACCTTAACTACTCCCTGTTGAATGGTTGATAAATATATGCATATAAAATGCTTAAAAAATGGAATTCAAAACTCATGTAGTTCTTCCTTTTAGGTGTATGTGCACAACAATTCTCATTAAATATATTCAACCTATGATCTAGCTTTCAACACATGGAAAATGACAACTTTATCTTGAATTAACGTTCTAAATAATTGGATAAGACCTACTCCTTATGATTTATAGGTAAATTTTAGATAGTATGGTAGCCCATTTGATGATGTATAAAGTTATATTTATTTCCTTGATAAGTGTTAGATCAACAAATGGGCTTACACCTATTTTCAATTACATGGGACTATTTTGGTATTTATTCATGCCACTAACATATGAAATGTATATGTTGAAACACATGAATTATTTTATTTTTAAATGTGACTATTCTTTTACATTGGATGAAAATTTCAAGATTTAATGGTACCAAAACTTTTGTACCATCTAAATCTGATGGTTTTGTCTTAGATGCATAAGTTGATCAAATTAAATACTCAAACACACACACACACACACACACACACACACACACACACACACACACACACACACACACACACACACACACACACACACACACACACATGTTTGAGTATTATAATTGATTAATTTGGAAAAGATTAGAGAATTTTTATAGGTTATTGAGAGAAAATTTGGAGGATTGAACCCATTTAAAGCATGTATATATGAGAAAATGGTAAAATAAGGGTTATATGTGTGTGTGTCTATATGTATGTGTGTGTGTGTGTGTGTGTGTGTATAGATATTTGTGTGTGTATAGATATGTGTATACCTACACACACACATACACATACACAAAGATACATACATACCTAAATACATACATGTGTGTGTGTGTGTGTGTGTGTGTGTGTGTGTGTGTGTGTGTGTGTGTGTGTGTGTGTGTGTGTGTGTGTGTGATGTAAGGTCAATTTATGTTGGAAAAAGATAATTCTAAGTGTCTAATACCATATTTTAGTATCCAAAAATGTTCTAATTTTATTCTAGTATTTAAATTAAATAAAAACTTTAGATAAAAAGGATAAAGAGTTATACCTAAATGTGTAAAACACACTTTGTCCTTGGGAGAGCCTCCAAACATAAAACTTTCTCCAATAAAACTTGTAATGAACTTTTAATAGTCAATCTCAAAGAAATATAATATGAAATTAATTAATTGAAACTTGAAACTTGAAAAGCATTTGATAATTATGATTTCCACTAAAGCACTTGGAAAATGGTTACACTTATTGAACCCTGTGGGTAATTTTGATGGATCAAATCCCAAATTTTGTAACTAAGGATATGTCTTGAGTTTGGAAGATAGATACCCCATCCCTCATCAATAGGGAGTTGTCCCAAGGTATTTTAGAACCATTGAACCTTAATCACACAACTTTTTTAACTTATATTGAAACTAAAAATGAAAAGTGGGAGTCAGATATACTAAAAAAAGAATTAGTAATTTTAATTCCAGTAACCATTGGTGTGCATCAACCACATTACCTCAATAAATATGAATCAACCACTATAAAAGGACTTATTTACTCAAGGGTGTTGATTTATAGGAGCCATAAATTTTTTTTATAAAATATAAAATTGAAATAGTGTGTATGTGCATGAACAACCTTCATGCCCCATTAATTTGTGTCAATATAATATAGAATTATATTTATCTATATGTTACTTTTAATCTAAAATTTGTATTGTATTTCAATAATATAATAAAATGGGGGTATTTTTAGATACTAAAATACAATATTAGACATGTATAAATATATTTTCCTAACATAAAATGACCTTACATGACTTGTGTGTGTGTGTGTGTGTGTGTGTGTGTGTGTGTGTGTGTGTGTGTGTGTGTGAGTGAGAGAGAGATGAGAGAGATGAGAGAGAGAGAGAAGAGAGAGAGAGAGAGAGAGAGAGAGAGAGAGAGAGAGAGAGAGAGAGAGAGAGAGAGAGAGAGAGAGAGATAAGTCATGTAGGGTCAATTTATGTTAGAAAAAGACATTTATAAGTGTCTAATACTATATTTTAGTATCTAAAAATACCTTAATTTTATTTTAGTATTGAAAATGAAATACAAATTTTAGAGTAAAAGGATAAAGAGATGTACCCGAATGTGTACAACACACTTTTTTTGGGGAGAGTCTCCAAATGCTAAACTTATTCCAAGAAAACTTGCAATGAACTTGTAATAGTTAATGTCAAAGAAATGAATTATGAAATTAATTAATTCGTATTAAAAAACATAAGATAAATGAAGGAATACATATGTGAGTGGGTGAACATTATTTCTCTATATCTTGTTAAAGATGATACTTCATTGTTGAAGCATTTGAGAATTGGGATTTCCATTGAAACACTTGGAAAATGGTTAAACTTACAAAAAACCCTTCAATAATTTTTAGTCATCAAATCCTAATTTTTTCAATTAAGGATATGTCATGAGTTTGGAAGATAGGTACCCCAACCCTCATAAATAGGGAGTAGTCCAAAGGTATTTGAACATCATTGAACCTTAATCACATCACTCATGTAACTTATCTTGGACCTCAAAATGAAAGGTGGTAGCCACATTTTATAATTTATTTTAGTAATTCCAAGGCCATTGATCATTGTTTTGCATCAACCACTTTACGCCAAAAAAAACATGAATCAACCACTACAAATAGACTTATAGATTCAAGGATGTTAGTTTTTAAGAACCATAAATTTTATTTATAAAACATAAAATTGAAATAGTGTGTATGTGCATGAACAAGTTTCATGCCCCATTAATTTATGCCAATATGATATAAAATTTAATGCATATATATGCTATTTTTTATAAATCTAATAACATGCATCTCATGATATTGTAAATGTGTGCATATGCATCACATATGCTATCAAATATGTCTGAATATGTGAATATATGGATAAATGTAACTTTTATCCCTATAAAATTATGTGCATCATTTGTAATCAACTATATTTGAATCTAAAAATGTGTAACTCATGTCTATTTCAAATGAGTATATATATACATAGTGTATGCTCCCATATGTGTCAAAACTATGTAAATATCTATCCTATATAAGAATTGATATGATATTTGAACCCATCTAAATTTTTTAGAATCATGTATTCTATCCCAAACCCTATAGTTTATTCTCATGGAGGCTTAAGTCTCTTTAAAAATCCTACTAATGTGCCCCATTTTGACATAAGGGCGTAGCCTACAAATTACTCATCTAAAAATAAAGAGTTATTTGTATCATGTTTTGTAACAAGGTGTAATCATGTATAATCAGGTCAACATGTGTATAATATGTCATCATAGTATGAATATGCCATCAAACATGAATTAAATATAAAATTTTAGGCATAGAAGTCTCATGTCAAGATAAATATAAAAATTTGATACACAATAGTAACCATCAATGATATAATCACTGAATAATACTACACTATAAAAGATACATGATATTAATCATGGCACCACACAAGATTTGTAAGATGTGTGATATGGATCATGACATCCACAAACTTAAAAATCTCAATAAGCTAAAAAAAATAATGTCATGGACATGAGGTGCACAATAAATGACACATAATAAAACTTAATGTCACATCTAAGGCCAAGAGACACACTCTTGGGATAATATAATGTCACACATACAAGGCCAAGGGCCAAAAAAATAGAAAATAAATTATCTCACGCACAAGGCCAAGGTTTGCACAAAACAATGATAAGTAAATTAAAAATAAATTATAATAATACATCATAAAATAAGCGTAACTATTATAGACAATAAATATTCTACAATATCACGTCACATCAAGCTCCCATATACATACAGTATATCATTGTATCTAGAATATGAGCAAGTAAGAAGACGTGTAATTAATCAACATATTTTAACATGGTAAATAAAAAGAACATAGAAAGATATAACTTTTAATAATATTAATTATGAGATATGATATCTCCAATATTGGTATGGCCACGGGGTATACATATGTCCAACATTTATGTATCCATGTAGAATTTGTATACCTTACATTGCTCTCATATACTATGAAATTCATGTGTGTATGAAAGTATATGTAATATATTAAACATGAGATAAACAACATATAATGAAAATGTAACTAGAGATTATGTCATGCTTAAGTCATAATATTTTATTTTTAGAATATTTAAATATTTATATTTTTTAAATTTTAAATTTTTATATTTTCGAGAGAAATGATAATGTTAACTAGGTATCCTATCAATAGGATGTTCAAATGAAGTTCAAGAATCATATGGAGTGATGGTCATCTTTCGTGAGTGACAAGTGATATATGTAAGTTTATTGGTAATTTATAAAACTCATGTGTTGTAATGTAAGCATCATCGTTGTCACCCATAGGATCATATACATGATAAGTAATTCTAATAAGCCTAGTATCCCATGGAATCCATTGTACCAAATGGATTTCATTGTAAAATAAATATTTCAAAATAATTTTTTTTAAACTTTATAAATCTATAATTTTTTTAAAAGAGATTTTGGAAAGATTTATAAATGATCATCATAATTTACAATATATTTAAATTACAAAACTAAAATATTTATATAAATCAATCTTTTATAAATTTATGAGTTTAGATGGAAAATAAATTAAAAAATATATAATCATATTATGAAGATCTTCATTCACTTATTTATCTTACAATTGCATAAAAAATATATTTTCCCACTTGCTTATGATTAGATAGTATTAAACAATATCGTTGTTACATTATAGACTAATTAAGTTATTAAAGAGGGTTAAAATTAAAATGCAACAATCAAATTTAATGTCTTTTAGAATTGCATTCTTTGTATATATATAATTTTAAATGGAGTGAAGTATAAAGAATTTTTTTTAAAAGTACCCTGTAAATATAAATACATTCTTTATTTATTTTTATATATAAGTTAAGAAATATTTGTACATATTATTAACGAATTCAGTCTAACATAAAATTTATGTAATTAATAGTAATATTATATTTTTTTTTATAACTAAATTTGTTACCTCTTTAATTTGTGGCCATATATATATATATATATATATATATATATATATATATAATTTAAAATTAATTTATTTCATCATTTTCAAGACATAAGTACAATATTAATTAATTGTTATAACATTTATCAATAATCATTCTATTAATGTTATAAAGTTTTATATTTATTAAAAAAAATTATTACAACACTACCCAATGATAATGGTATTGGAACAATTAATGGTTAAGTGGTGTTATTTACGTACCCTTACTACATTAGATTAAATAGATTAAATAATAATATATTTAATTATTTATCGTGAGTTTATCTTCATATAAATAAATAATAAAATATATTAAATAATTTTTGGAGAGGTTGGACCCATTAATGAGGTGGTTAAAAAGGTAAATTATAATGGATAGATTATTTTGCCTATATAATAAAGAGTTTATATTATAAAATATAATGAAAAAATAAGTGAGAGGAAGAAAGACTCTATTGGATACTCATTAGTTTTTCATAATATGAATAATCTTTGTATATTTTTTAATCTCTTAGAGTATTTTTCACGTACACATATGTTATGGTATGTTCAACTTTGGTCTCATTATTTCATGGTGAATATTTTTGCTATTGGTCTCACATTTAGATTTGGGTTTCGTATGCAACTGTATTTCTTATTATACTATAGTACTAGAGCCAATTGATACGTGATCAAGTGGCAAGATCATAGATCAAAGTTTCTAACTTGTGTTCAAGCTTAGATTCATCTATTTTTTAAGCCATGGTATGTTCATAAAAAAATTTAAGCTTCTTTTGTAGGAAGTAAGTTATTCTACTTTTTCATCTCTCAGAAACTTATAAATCTCATATCTGTGCAATTTTTTATATTTTAAGTATATTTTTATTTCATAGATCTAACTAAAAATCTTAAAATGAGCTAAAAATACTTCTTTAAATATTAAAATTTTAGATTTTTTTATTTTTTAGATTAATAATCTGTATCAAGGTGGTTGAAGCTCTTTAAGTTATAGATCTAACACTTATAGAGAGTTTCAAGTATAAGGAGAGCGAACAAGTGAGCAAATCAGTCTATAAGTATTTTTGTATGACCTTGTACGATCTTTTTTTTTTAAAAAAATTTTTGCAGTAAATATTTATTTTGAGCATTTGGTTGGCTTAATTTGACCCTTTTTTAACATTTTGACTTTTAATTCACCTAATTTAGACCCCTGTATGTGATTTTAAATTTTCTTTCTCCTTCCAAATACCATTTTACGCATGTATGAACTATCAATGGAAGTTTAGATTTTAGGCAGTAAATCTTAATTTTGATTATATCATTTACTTAGTTTAACTATTTTCAAAAAAAAATTGATCTTTACCTAATTTAGTCTTCAATAAATTTTTTTTAATTTTTCTCTCCTCCCAAATGTCATGCTTCAACTTGTATGGCCATGGAAGAAAAAACATCTAAAATCATGAATTATCCATCATTTTTTGAGATGTAAATATTAATTTCTCTTTTTTTGAATTTTTCAAAGCTATTGTAGCCTTTTTCAGACCCTGAAGAGTAATAAAAATAAGTTTTTTTCTCTCTCCTTTGGGTGCCATAGATGCAACAATAAATTTAAAAATTAACTTTCAAACTGTTAATCCTAAATATGAATCTTTTATTAGCTTTGGAAAAATAATTTCAAGTGATTTCAATCTTTATTTTGCCAAAAATGGTTACTTGGAGCTCCTACTGAGCATCCTTCTTCTCCTCCAATGTTGCCATTAATTTGTTCTCAGCATGTTACAATGATTTTAATGGGTATGCCAATATTTTTATAAAATTATTTAAAAACAAAACTTTTATTTATTTCTTTTATCCCACCCAAGCAGTGGACCCTACTTAAGTTTTTATTTTATTTTTTAATTTTAAAAAAATGTTTTCATTTTATTATTTTAATTAAAATATATAATTATGATTTATTTTTTTAAAATAAGAATTAGATCATAAAAAACATTAAACATAAGTTAACGTATTTATTATGTTAACATGCTTAGTGAGTGAGTTGTAATTAGTCAATTTTTCATGCAAACATATGGTGGACATGTGTGTTGATTTATATTTTTTAAAAAGATTGTTATTTTTTTTTAATTCATACAATCATGAGATATTTTGCATACATTTAATATTTAATATTTTTTTAAATTAATTAAATCATAGCTTATATGTGAAGTCTTGTATTGAAAAAAAAATGTGAGAGAAAGAAAGACTCTATTGGGCACTTATTAGTTTCTCATAATATGAATAATCTTTGTAGTTTTTTTATCTCTTGAAAGTTTTTTCACTAAAGCTATGTTATAGTCTGTTCAACTTTGTTCTCATTGTTTCATGGTGAATATCTTTGCTATTAGTCTCACATCTAAATCTAGTATTCGTATGTAACTATATTACTTGTTTTATCAAATATTTATAGATCCAACGTCTTTAAATCAAATCTCAATCCTAATCTATTTTTTATCAAAATTAATTTATTTATTTTAAAATAATTAGTTAAAAAATCTGGTTATTAGTCATACAAAATCTCACGAGTGAAATTTATAACACTTTTTGACACTTTTAACACCATTAACTTGTCATATTCTTTGTCAAAAATAGTCATCTGATCATTAAATCTTTAGGTTTTTGCACTTTATAGACATATTGGGATGATATTTTATTTGATTTGAAACCTCTTACTCTTAATTTTACAATAATTTATTCAAATAGTGAAATTTATGATACTATTTATGACACTTGTAACTTTTACCCTTGTTATAATTATTTATATTTTAAAATTATTTTTCAATAGCTTAAAGTGTCTAGTGTTGTTTACTCACTAGAATTTTTTTTTAATGTAAAATCAAGTATAAAACATGTTAAAATTTTTGCTTTCTAAATATTTTTTTGATTTAGTATAAAATGCAAACTTGTAGTATCAATTTTATAAGAAAAAAAATATTCATGACTCAAATTATAATATAAATTATTTTTAATAATATATATTTATTTGGTTAACTTAGTATCAAATTATTAGTAAATTTATTGTGCATGCATCACCTAATCTGCTTGTTAAATTTAACATGCTTTATTGCAAGCTTACATATATTCTTATTGAAGATTATATTAGCTTGATTCAAAAATTATGTGCAATAAAGTTAACACATATTTATAAATATTTTGTTGGAATTTTAATTTATCTAAAAATTATTATCATAGATATTTCATAAGATGTAGGTGTTGCTTTCAAATTCATGCGTGATCCATACTTAGATCATTATAAATTAGTAAAGTGAATACTTTGGTATATAAAAAGAACTATAAATTTTAATTTATATTATTTTTGCTTTGATTATGATAATTTATTTAGTTATTTTGATGCTAACCATATTATATGAGTCTACTTCTAGATATATGTTTATATTTGGTGTAGGTGCTATCACTTGGAGTACTTCATGTGGAAGTTGATTAAGAAGTCTTGTGGCTATTAAAGATGATAGAAGAACATCATGTGAAAGTTTCTCATTGTACAAACCTTCTTGGTGATAGTTAAAATTATATAACTTTAATGAAAAATCAAATGTAACATTGACAAACTAAAGCCTATGAAAATTTATTCAATGTTGGGCCTATCGAAGTTGCCATTGAGGAGAAGTGTGCATGACAATGTCACTTCTTAATAGCCATATGGGTTTTATCTTTCCTTCTATCTCTCTATATTTCTTATCATTATAAAACATTGTAATATATCACTATATGTGATTTTGGTAAACTTTATATGGAAGTCTATATTGTACCCAATACATAGTAGTATGGAGGCTTTTATGTTATAAAAGACTCCAATATATTTGATTAATTATTTATGAAAAATTGTGAGATATATTCTCACTATGGGATGTGATCTCATGATCATGTTAGTCTAAACTCATTGTAAGTGGTTTAGGGTAACATAGTGTAATTCTTTTAAAGGTGTCTATGAGGACATAGTGCAAAATTTTTAGGTGTTTATGGGTGTATAGTGTAATTCCCTTAAAGACAACTATGTAATTGTGGTTATATAGTGTAATACCTTTGGGTATCTATAAGTGTATAACTATGATTGCAGTTGCACAGTGTAATACCTTTAAGTGTTTATAGTTAAATAGTGTAATGCCTTTGGGTGACTATGTTTACATAGCATAATTTTTTTAAAGGTGACTATGGTATGATGAAGGATGTTTCCTTCAATTATTACCTCCTAAAATTCATCATATGGATGGTTCATGGAGTGTAAGTTTATTATGTTGTTACCTCCTAAAACTCATCATGTATCCCCACTTAACATTAAGGGAGAGTATTGAAACAATTAATGGCTAAGTGATGTTATTTATGTACCCTTAATACATTAAATTAAATTTATTAAATAATAATATATTTTATTATTTATCATGAGTTTATCTTTGTGTAAATAAATAATAAAATATATTAAATGACCTTTGGAGAAGTTAGACCCATTAATGTGGTGGTTGGAAAAGGTCATTTATAATAGGTAGATTGCATTACATATATAATAAAGAGTTTATATTATAAAATGTAATGAAAACAGAAGTGAGAGGAAGGAAGACTCTATTGGGTACTTATTAATTTCTGATAATATGAATAACTTTTGTGGGTTTTTTACTTCTTGGAGGTTTTTTCATATATGTTTATGTTATGGTGTGTTCAAATTTACTTTCATTGTTTCATGGTAAATGTCTTTGCTATTGGTCTCACATCTAACTTTGGGGTTTGTATATAATCATAGTACTTGTTCTGTCAAATGGAAAAATAAATATTATAGTTTATCTACCCAAATCTTGATAGTCTACTACATATTAAAATTACAATAATATAATTATTATTTCAAATCAAGTATGAAGTTAATAGTTTAATGATTATTAATAATATTTGTTATAAGATAAATGAGTTCTCCTTATTTTTTGTATGCATATATTTTTACAATACAAAAAAATGATATATATTTTCTTTTATCATTAACCATATCTTTAATGTTATTTTACACATTTTTATCTCATGGAACTGTAAATATTTTTCAGTAAGGGTTTGTGAATTGTTGTAGAATTTATAAATTAAGATTTGATTCCATTATCATAAGGTTTAGTGGTATGTTTTGAATAAAAAATAATTAAATAACAAAATATCTCTTTTTAATTTACAAAAATAATATTATTGAAATAATTTATCGCTGAGTTTTTTAAAACATATTATTCACATCCATTCAAACAAAATACATAAAAAAAATATTATATTATTCTAAATAATAACTTTTTTCCACAATAACACATACAATACTCATATATGAAAACTTTGTACAAAATCATTTAAAACTTATTTTAAATTATATAGAAAAAAACTCATTCTAATTTTATTAATGAATAACTTTCTTTATAGTGTTTACTTACGATCATTTTGATATATTTGCATTTTAGCTAGCCGTACGTGAAAACATTGTACGAAGTCATACAAAATTTAATTTAAATAATATACACGTAACTCATTTTGATTTTTTATGTACGTGACTTCAATTATAGTATTTACGTGGGATAATTTTCTTGTATCTTTATTTTAAGCAATGAATTTTCTTTATAAATTAAATTAGTGAAGAGATGGGGATTGACTTATGCTAATCTCATTGAGTGATAGTATGCAAATTTAGACACTAAGTGTGATTAGGAACTGGGAATGTATAAAACATAAATGAAAGTTTACTAAACAAAATTCTTAACAAAAAGGTGAAAGTTCGAATGAATTTAGTGGTGTAAAGATTAAAAATTATGTAATGTGAAGTTATTTGTTACTAGTTTCTTCTTGAATATAAAAATATTGGTATTTAAAAAAAATTGATGCAGGGGAAATTATTGGTATTTAAAAAAATTGAGCAAGATATTTTGTTAGAGTAAAAATAGGGTTACATGTTACGGTGAATTTATTTATTTATTTATTTTTCTTTTAGGAATAATGTGTGATTTTGCAATTAGTATTCATACATTATAAAATATGAAATATATTTGGGTTAGTAATAATGTATTTGAACTTTTTAATCGTTAAATATTTTTGAGTATAATATTGGAAACCATTTTTCTATTAATATTATCATTTATTTTAACTATCATTTTCTTTAAATGGTACCTCTTTAATGATACTTGTAGTTCTCTATAAAATTTAGATAAAATGATTAGACTATTATTTTTTGGCTAATGTTTTTTTTAAATATGAAAATCAAGATAGTGGTTTGGTGCATCATTTGAAAATACATTTTGCTTTTTATGTGGTATGTATTAATATAATTTTTGCGTAAGTACTTATGCATGGAAGCATTATGGTCGTTATTATAATTTATTTATTTTATATAATTTATTCAATTTATTATTATTTATTTATTTTTAATTATAATTTTTTATGTCCATTCATTTTGTTGATGGAAAGACCCTACATTTTTTTTACTATCTCATTCTTATTTATTAATTTGTATTTGATATGCATTATTCATCAAGAGTTACATGATCTTCTAATTTGAGTATTATGTATAATACATTGATTTGGTTGAAATTTATATTTCTTATTATATCTTATATCTTTTTAAAAGTGTATGTTCATAAGTTCTTTCTATTTATGCAAGCTTCGAAATGTGAAAATTCAACTTGGAGATATGGTGATATAACACAGTGAACTATGAGTCCCATCTTGGATATATAGAGAATATGTCCAATTTGCTTAAAATACCCATGATAAAAACATAACTCTTTCAAACTTGAAACAATTATTGGGTTATATGGATGTTATATAGAAACTTATATAGGAATTAGTTGACATTAATGTTTAATTTTTGGGGGTTCTCAACATTAGATTCCCTAATAATGGCTCAAACAAATTGGCATTATGGTAATGGCTTGTTGACAATCTACATTAATCCCCCTAGCTAATTTACATGCACTTTCATATGGATTTAAATTTCAAAGACAAAATTGGTGACATTTTAATGAGATGATGTGTGGGAAAATGTGAATATTGTTTTTATTTCAAAAAATATAGGGGTTTGGTGGACCCAATTCATAGGTAACATGCATTAAATACTTCACTTTGGTTCACTTAGTCTGATTTCTATGTTGGAACTAATATGGTCCTCAAACGGTTAGACTATTTCATGCTCTCTAAGCAACATGTGTTCTCTTTTACTCTCTCTAATGGGAAAGTTATCATTATACACCTAGAATTTTTGTTATTAGACCATAGCCCTATCACTTTTGATGTGGAGTGTAATGATGGTAAATTCAAGGTGCCACATAATCAATTCTTTATCAACCACTCACTCTTCTAGCATGAAGGCACCATACGTCTCATCACTAAGGTGTGAAACCTTGTGTCACATTTACCATATATAGCCATGTAGATCTAATGGTGAAATGAAGTGATCACTCACACCACAACCTTATTTTATCATTATGGCAAATAGGTTTCCATAGTTTGGAAATGGGTTGATGGTGTTGTACTCATTTTTCTGGAAAGATTTCCTCTCTTTTTGAACATAGCCCCTTTGATCTACTATTTTAATTTATGGCTTCCTCTATGAAGCATAAGTTAAAAATAGAAAATAACCATGTGGTTAGAGAAGATCAAATTTTACAAGGCTACCTATATCAATTTACATAGAATGACTTGACTATTAATTTTTGGCTAGTATTTTCTTTAAAAATATGGAGATACTTGTTGAAATGCGAGCTAGTGATTTGGTGCATCATTTTAAAAAATGCATTTTTATCTTTATATAGTTAGTAAAAATCTTTCCTTGTAAGTACCTATGTACGAAATCATTATGATCGCCATTATAATTAACTCATTTTAAATAATTTGTTAAATGTGTCAATTATTTTATTTTTATATGATTGTGTATTTCCATCCATTATGTTGATCAAAAGACATTACATTTAATATGTTATACCTATTTTACTAATTTTTGTTTGATATGCATTATTTATCAATGCTTACATGACCTTATAATTTGGGTATTATGTACAATACATTGAGTTTGGTTAAAATTTATGTTTCCAATTATATCTTCTATGTTTAAAAAAAATCTTGTTCTTTTAAAAAGTGTATGTTCAGAAGATCTTTCTATTTATACATGATTATAAATGTGATAATTCAACTTGAAGATATGGTGATATAACATAGTGAACTATGAGTTCCATCTTGGATATATAGAGAATATGTCAAGCTGGCACAAAATACCTATGATAAAAATATAAGTCTATGAAACCTAAAACAATTATTGGGCTATATGGATGCTATATAGTTGGGCTATATGGGTGTTAATTACATTAATGTTAGATTCTTGGGGGTTCTCAATATCATATTCTCTAATTATGGCCCTAACATATTGACATGATAGTTATGTCTTATTGACAATCTACCTTACTCCCACTAGCTGATTTACATGTAATTTAATATGGTTTTAAATCCTAAAGACAAAATTAGTACCATTTCAATTAGATGGTTTTTATGAGAATGTGAAGCTTGGTTTTATTTTAAAAAAAATATTGGGGTTTGGTGGACCAAAATCTTTGGCAATATACAATAAATAGTTTACCTTAGTTCATTTATTCTGATTATCATGTTGGTTGCCTAATAGGGTCCTCAAACAATTAGATTGTTTCATGCTCTTTCATTAACATGTGTTCTCCTTTACTCTTTCTAATGGGATAGTTATCATTTTCCACCCATAATTTCTACAATTAGACCATAGCCCCATAACATGAAAAGTGGAGTGGAATGATGGCAACTTCAAGATACCCTATAATTAATTCTTTTTCAACACCTCCCTCCTCTAACATGAAGGCACCATATGTCTCATCACTAGGGTGTGGAACTTTGTGTCTTATTTGCCATATGTATCAAGCTGGATCGGATAGTGGAATGAAGTGATCACTCACACCGTAACTTTCCTTCATCATTATGAAAAATCGGTTGCCAAAGTTTGCAAATGGTATAATGGTATCATGCCTCAATTTTTTTGAAAGATTTCCTCTCTTCTTGAACATATCCTCTTTGATCTACAATTATAATCTATGTCTTTCTTTATAAAGCACAAGCTAAAAATAGAAAATAACCATGTGGTTAGAAGGGCTTAGATTTTACAAGGCCACCTAGATAAATTTACATAGAATGACCTGACTATTATTTTTCTTCTAGTGTTGTCTTTTAAAATATGGAGATAATTGTTGAAATTGGAGCTAGTGGTTTGGTTTATCATTTAACAAAATGCATTTGTATTTGTATGTAGTTTATAAAAATATTTACTTGTAGGTACCTATACATGGAAGCATAATGGTTTCCCTTCAATTTATTTATTTTATATAATTTGCTCAATGTGTCAATTTTTTTATTGTTATATGATTTTAATTTCCATTCATTATGTTGATCTAAAGACATTTAATTTAATATCTTATCCCTTTTCATTAATTTTCATTTGATATGCATTATTCATCAAGACTTACATGATCTTTTAATCTAGGTATTATGTATAATACATTGAGTTTGGTTGAAATTTAAGTTTCCAATTATATCTTGTATGTTTAAAAAAATTATCTTGTTCTTTTAAAAATTATATGTCCAAAATCTCTTACTAATTATGCATGCTTGGAAATATAAAAATTCAACTTGGGCATATGGTGATATAACACAATTTACTATAAGTCTCATCCTAAATAAATAGAGAATATGTTTAGTTGGCTCAAAATAATCATAATAAAAACACAACTCTCTGAAACTTAAAACAATTATTGGGCTAGATGGATGCTATATAGTCAGGATATAAGGGCATTATTTGACATTAATGTTTGATTCTTGGGGGTTCTCAATATCATATTCCCTAATATTGCCCTAACAAATTAATTTGATGGAGAAGTCTTGTTGATAATCTACCTTACCCTCCCTGTCTGATTTACATGGATTTTAATATGGTTTTAAATCTTAAAGAAAAAAATTGGTGCCATTTCAATGAGATGGTGTGTGAGAGAATGTGAAGCTTAGCTTTGTATAAAAAATGTTGGGGTTTGGTGTACCTAATTCTTTTACCAATATGTATTAAATACTTCACCTTCCTTCACTTAGTCCAATTTTCATGTTGGCACTGATAGGGTCCTAAAACAGTTAGATTATTTCATGCTCTCTAAGCATCACATGTTCTCTTTTACTCTAATGGGATAGTTATCACTTTCCACCAATAATTTCTCCTATTAGACCATAGCCCCATCACATGCAAAGTTGAGTGGAATTATAGAAACTTCAAGATGCCACATAATTAATTATTTTTTGACACCTCCCTCCTCTAGCATGAAGTCACCATATGTCTCATCACTAGGATGTTGAACCTTGTACCACACTCACCATATGTAGCCAACTAGATTGAATGGTCAAATGAAATGATCACTCACACCGTAACCTTATTTTATCATTATGGAAAATAGGTTGTCATAGTTAGGAAATATGTTGATGGTTTTATGATCAATTTTTTTTGAATGATTTCCTCCCTTTTTGAACATAGCCCCTTTGATCTGCAATTTCAATCTATGGCTTCCTCTATGAATCACAAGCTAAAAATAGAAAACAACCATGTGGTCAGAGGGGCTCAGTTTTACAAGGCTACCTAGATCAGTATACCTAGGATGACTTGACTATTATTTTTTGGATAGTGTTTTGCTTAAAAATATAGAGACAATTATTGAGATGGGAGCTAGTGGTTTGGTGCATCATTTATCAAATGCATTTTTATCTTTATGTATTTAGTAAAAATCTTTCCTTGTAGGCACCTATGCACAGAAGCATTACAGTTACCCTTATAATTTATTTATTTTATATAATTTGTTCAATGTGTTAATTATTTTATTTTTATATGATTTTTAATTCCATTCATTTTGTTGGTTGAAAGACATTATATTTTAATATCTTATCTCTATTTATTAATTATTATTTGATAAGCATTATTTTTCAAGGCTTACATGATCTTATAACTTGGGTATTATGTATAATACATTGAGTTTGGTTAAAATTTATGTTTCCAGTTATATCTTGTATGTTTAAAAAAAATTAAAAAAGTATATGCTCAGAAGCTATTTATAATTACGCATGCTTGGAGATGTGAAAATTTAACTTAGAGATATGGTGATAAAACTATTAACCAATTTTCACCCTAGGTCAAATTTAGTCAATCCCCTTGCATTTTCAAACTTTTCATAGGGTCATTCTAGGTTTGAAATGTTCACCAATGTCATAAATGAGCTTAATTCATAGTTTGAGGGTCAGTTAATATGTTTTCACCTTGGTCATAGTTGTCTATTTGGTATCATGTCTTCTTATGCCACCTTTTGGCCATTTGAATGAAATGTACAATTTTTTTAGACAAGGAAAATTGTCAAGGCTCAATCTAAAATACATCCTATTAGATAATGTGAGAGGATAGTTTCGAAACTGAAAAATTAAAGGTTAAATGTATAAATGAGAAGATCATCTGAAAAAGGTCAATTTTAGGTAGTTGTATAGAATAGATGACTCATTTGTCACATGTGGAGGCTTAATAGAGATGTCTAGAGATCTCCCCAGGTCATTTCTATGTTTAGATAGTTTTAATAAATCCAAAATTAATAAAAATTGGTTCTTTTATCCTATCACTCTCTTAGACAAGTGAAGAAAGTTCAATGGTTTTTTGTTGGTATGAACATGAGAAGAGGAGTTGGAGTGAGTGCACTTGGGGGATGCTATTAGTCCTTAGGATCTCTCATTTAATGGTTATGGTTTATAGATTGATGTTTTGTACTATATGAACAATCACTAATATTATTAACACCTCCAAAATGCCAATATAACCCTAACATCTTAGTTTGTCACATTTATTTAAAGTATAGGGATTAGTCTATGTGAAGCAAGTAGAAAATATAGTCTTGTAGAGAATTTTCACCCATCTCATGTTGAATCTAACTAGTTTGGCACATGTGGTCACACAAGGATAGGCAGGATCACTCTCTAGGTCTAAGTATTACTAAAAGCAAGCATTCATGGTTTGAAGAACAATGTTTTATCAGTTGTAGTGTTTTGTCCTCCTGTGAATGGATTTAAGTCAAGGTTAACAAGTTTGTTTTCAACTTCATATACCATGGTTGATCATATTATCCACTAAATTTTTGTAACTATTGAGGTCAACACACCCCCCATTTTTGAAAAATGAGGACCCTTTTTCAAAATTTTGTAAATTTGTGTTGTAAATTGAACATCCCACTTCATAAAATTTCATTATTTTAATATCATAATTGATCTAGTTTACATTAGCATGTTAACATGTAATCTTAATTTTACTTTATTTGATATTGCCAATGTTTGATTTTTTTGTTTCCATGTTGCAGGTTTAATTTTAAATGAACTGTGTTAAGGGTTTCATGCTTTAAATGCCAATTTAGCACCTTTTGATTAAGCTATTGGTGTTTTAATCAATTAATTAAATCTATATATAAATATTGTTAAATACCTTAGCTTAAATGTCTTATCCTAATTCCCTTTTGAAATAGATTAAAATTTACGTGGGATTTATATTTACATGAGAACCTTTTATACCTTAGACCTAGTTCAAAATTTATCCTAAGTCCTAATCATTTTTATTAATACACTTAAAAAATTAGTCTAAAATTTTATACTAAGTCTCTACATATACCTCGATCACATATATCTTTGGTTTTATATCCATAAGTACTGATTAAATGTAAGCATGCCAAGGTGAAAGATCTCAAGAACATGAAACAAAGATTAATGATCCACATACTAAGCCAAAATCAATACATCAAAGGAATTGATCAATGATACATATTAATAGTATAATAGAGATTTAAAATTGAGCATGGAAACAAGGTGTCAAATATCCTGTGAAGGAATGTGAGAAGGATAAGTGTCACAATCTCGGTGAGTAATCAAGCAGATCAAGGGCCCGCATTCAATCTTGTGTATAAAAAAGGAATCAATGATCCACATTCAACCATATATATAGAAGATCAATATTTCAAATTAAGGTATAATTTTGAAAGGGCCTAGAATAATTGCAGTGGTGCCACATGTCACAACTATGATGAATTTGATGGAGATCAATGACAAGCGTTTGAGATTTTAAATCAAGATCAATAGTGTGGAGTGGGTCAATAATTCAATGGGCCCAAATAAAATGTAATGTTTCTATGTGGTAAAAAGGCACTATCTATATTAATTATAACTTCAAGGTACATAGAGAGACCATGGAGTTACCAAGTGTTGTAATCTTAGAAGCTTGATAGGAAGATCAATAGCTCATAATGAAATCTAAGGCTAGGGGGCTTCAAATAGGATCAATGGTGAAAATTTGGTTTAGATTCAAGATTGCACAAGGTAATGATGCGTGACCTAATGGTAAAATAGTCACATTTTAAATAAATGAACAACATGACATGGCATTGCCAATGAGGCAAAACATGTCAAATTGTGAAACATTATGGACCTAAACACACAAAAAGTATAAATGTGCTATCCAAATGCAATATAAGTCACCAAATCTCATTGTTAAAAATAGATTTCCATCATCAAATCCTTTCATAAACCTTAAAAATCACTAGAGTGTATGGACAACCCTAATTTTCTCTATATTCACTATAATTGAACCAAAATAGCTGGATTATCATCCCCAATTAGATAATTCAATAAGGATTATAGCTATGGTGACCCATAAGCATGTTTCAAAGAAATATGTGGAGCTATATTTGACATCACACATAGAAGGTCTTGTGTTCAAGGACATGGAGTTTGTATTTATTACTTTGAACATAGGGGATAATAATTATTCTAAATTATTCTAGATAATTAAAAACTAGCCAATGACCACCAAGGAAGAAGAGAATATACTCTCTAAAATGATGACATTGTATCCATACAAATGACTAGACTACATTATGTAGCTACCAAACCTGAGGTATTCCATTTCATTAATGTTCTTGGTCTCATTTTTAAGGAAGATAAAATAGATAAGGGCATGTTAATTGATGAACATAATCAAAATAAAGTTACTTACATTTCCCCAATGACCTTTGAGTCTTATTACAAGTTATCAAAGCCCCAAATTGACCTAACCTCTATTAATTAATGGGATAAAGATCATAACATGATGGATATGCTAGTTTTGTGGTTAAAATTTGGTAACTAGATCATTATTGATCTTAATAAAAATACCTATTAGTTAGTTTAGGCCTAGAGTTAGGATGGTAATGACAATGTTGAAAAAATTATAAGGATGTGAAACCATAACGTATGTTGATCAAATATGGGTACCCATAGTGTATTTCATAATTGAAAGGGCAATGGTTCCCCCACTAAGTGAGATAATTAGCATCTCTTTGAGAAAATAAATATATGCAATCAGGCATAATAAGTAAAATGAGTTTTTCATGATGTTATATCTCTTAGATGCCCTATGCTAACCAAATATATCCCCAATTAGAGATAATGGTCTCAAAATAGAACCCAGACCATTTCTCAATACTATTCTATGTTTTACATTTATGAATATAGGGATCACATCCAATTCATTTATGATTGTGTCTACCCAACATTGAGTGAATCTATAATTGGTATCCCTATGTCAAGAATTATCCCTTCTATCAATAAATATATTGAATGGATGGAGGATATATGGTTGTGACCTGAATACACTATCATAAGGATTGAGGGAACTCAAAACTCTCCTCTCAAGTTACCAGTCCATGTTATTGATAAGCTAGCAGAGCAAGAGGTGGCCTATAAATTATTCCATGGTGTAGATGGCCTTTAGAAAACCAAAATAAAGGGACTTATTCATAGCTTCCCTATGATTATTGTCAAGGATAACTTAATAAAGTGAGATCACATTGAGGTTGCATCAAAGCATATATCATCTTTTAATCTATAGATAGATGAACTTAGATAATGGGACCCTTATGGAAGGGTTAAAGAGCATTTGAAACACAAAGAGATTCTTAGTGTACCCTATGAGCATGATCCTAGTGCCTTTGATCTTATATACACCAAGTAATATACTTACTTTGAATTCACTAGAAGATTGATGGAACATAACCTAAGACCTCATTCTAGACTATAGAGAAATCAAAAAGTAGATGATATATGGAAATTAGTCCCCAAGCAATATCATTTGGTTAGTGGTGAATATTATAGACTCTGATCATTTATTACACAAGAAAAGACACAAATAGAGGATAAGCCTAAGGAGAAAAGGCCAAGTTAAATCCCTTCAAGTTCATCAGCCCCTAAATCATCTAAGATAGCAGAGCATTATCTACCTTTAGATGAGGTTCATATGATATCCCTAGATCCTAATGAAACTATTGAAGATGCATTAAATATGATATCCATGGTGTATGACATAGATTTAGATGAAGGAGAATCAATTATTGAGTGAAATAAAGAGGAAAAAGAGAAAGAAATGGCATTAGATCTGTTGGTTGTTGATCCTCCAAAAAATAAAGTTGTGACTTCCATTGTCTCAAAGACTAAGAGACCTAAAGTGCCTATTACTACTCCTTTCAATGAAGTCAATTTGTTTAGTGAGGATAATTTATTTTATGGTCCACCTATTCCAGAGTGGTTCATTTATGAACTAATATAGGAAAAGCTACCCACTTATAACCCATGGGCTTTAGTCAAGGCTATTAATATCACTATGCAATATGAACTAAAACTATGGACTATAACTTTGAAGGAGGATCAGGTGAAGAGGTTGGCTACTCTAAGTTAGTAATCAATCCAATCATAAATAGACATCCTAATCCCACATGTGACCCATTCTTCAATAGGGGTCAAGTTTAATCTAGAGACTATTGTTTTACAAAGAGTGACTAAGAAAATAGTCTTGATAGGTGGTAAAGAAATTGTATACCAAAAGGTGGAACCTTTGAATAATTTGACCAAAAAGAAGGATAAAGATGTGGTGAAGATCCAATATTTGAAGAAGATGTCTGAGAATTGGCCCAAGCCCAATCAGAATAGTTTCAATCTACTATCGATGGGCTAAGGCAACAAAATAAGAACTTAAAAGAGCAGTCTATCTTGTCATTTCTAGGAGATATGGTCAATCAGTTTGAAACCACTATGTATGACATATCCATCTCTTTGAAATCAACAAGGTCCAAGTAGGATATGTTGTACAGATAGAGTACCTTGGTTATAAGCCAATTTAGCCAATGGCTTCAATCAATAAAGTGAAGGATTTGATAAATGTTTTGATAGAAGACCAAATTCATGGGTTTAAGATAGTTAGACTATCCCATTTGAATATGGATATGGATATGGAAATATTAATAGAAAAGATCAAGGATTTGAGAAAATAGTCCAAAAAAATGAGGGATCTTTCTAAATATTTCAAGCAATTGGAAAATATAATGACACATATACTAGGGAGCTTGATCATAGACCCAACTACACTCAACCCTATTGGCTTGATCATTGATAAATATTTCAATCATAGAGATACTCAATTTATGTAGGAGGTGAAAATCAAAAGCCAAGGCAAAATAGGGGTAGACAACAAAAGGATCTTGGACATGATCCTGCCTACAAAAGAGAATATTAGTGATGATAGAAGCATCAAGGAGGTATTGGACAGGGCTGACAAAGACTTGAAGGGATTTGAAAACCAATAGGAATATATTGTCATGGATCCCATCATAAACCTTAGGATAATTGATGAGTAACACGACAAGGCAAGGAAGATGAAGTAGTAAAAGCAGAAGTCTACAACTAAAGGAGCTTCTCAAAGTCAAATTTTTTGACTCAAGCATATTATTTTGTAACTAAACATGTATATCATTTGAAATGGGAATATTTTATTATTTACAAGCATGTGCATCTTGTAAATTTCATCACTTATAGGTTAGTCCATTTAGAAAGTGTCACTAGTTCTAGAATATTGTAAAAGGATAGCTATCTTTGACACTTGTACAATTGTCATTTGATATGAGTGATTGACATACCTCCTTAATCTTATGTAATAGGGGTATTGTCATTTGTAAAAGAATCGGGGAGGGGGGGGAGTTTTTGAGAAAAAATATTTATAAACTTGGAGAAATCAATACAAGCAAGGAATTCTACAAAGATTGTCCAAAATTTATTTGTGTGATTATTATTATGGTTGCTTCCTCAACCATCTAGTTCAATTTTTAGATTTGAATTGTTTCTATGAATTCTTGATGTGCACATATAAATGTAGATTTGTCAAATCTTTCCTATGATAGGTTGATTTAAAGATCTTATATTCATTTCATTTTTCATGTTTTCCTTGCAAATTTGCTAATGCAATTTATTTGTGGGAGTAAATCTTCAAATTAGATCTAGATCCTTATTTGCATTATTTCACCTTCCCTTAGACATTTGCCTTATATATGGTAGGATTTGTTCTTTATGATAATCATGTCATATATTAGTATTGGTGCATTTTTGGATGAAGTTTAATCTTTGTCATAATGTCTGGATTGAAGATCAAAAACGTCTCTTTTCTACCCTACCATTCCTTTTGCTCATTTTTCTATCAACTCATTATAGTTTAGCTTCCATTGTAAATATACATAATAGCTCAAAATTTATAATTTAGGTCTTGATAATAATTGACTCTACTTAGTTTTGATTACTTTCATTATTCACAAACAAGCTTAAGACCAAGTTTGCTCCCAATAACCAACTATATTATCATTTTTCTGAAACAATTCATTGCTTTGTTGTTATTCCACCAAAGATTCTAGGAAGATCACAATCTAAAACTCATGCAATGGATTATTTGAATCCAAAAATGAGAATTATTTCTTAACCACTCTATAAACCCCTAAGATATGCTTTCAGGCATCAACAAGATACGCTCCACTAGCGCTAAAAGGAGGGACTTAGCTAAAGCTTTGTGAATTTGAACTATCTTTGCTAATTTTAGTGAATTTTGGTCAAAGATCAATGTATTATTTGCATATTTGTGTTTTTATTAGATTGATTATGTAAATATCATTTGTAGTCATTGTTTTAGGCTAGTCTTTAGCTTCTTTAGCTAAAGATAGCTATTTTTTGAAGATTCATGATAAATTATTGTAAAGGTAGTTTAAGATTTGAGAATTCAATGTGTTCAAGGTTTGTGATATCAATTTTATTCAAAAATTGGTTGATTATTTGAAAATTTAAGTTTATTTGAATTTATAAGTGTAAAGGTCACTCATATTTGTAGGTTTGGAGGCATCTTTAAGCTGATTTAGTTAAAGATCATTGTTCTTTGAAAGAATTTATGCAAAATTTGCTTAACATATTAGTTTAATCATTGGTATTTATAAAGATAAGGTTTATACATCATATTTTAAATAGGATTCAAAGTTTAAAAGATGGAACTACCAAGAATTAGGACTAGGTCATGTTCAAATAAAAGGCTACCTCTTATTTCTTTAGAAGTTCATAAGAAAGTGATTTAACTATTTTTGGAATAATGGAGTTTTATTCCTATTTTAGTTAAGGGTCTAGATTAATAAATCAGTAAATAATATTAAAATAATTATAGTCCTAATTTGTATAATTTATCTATCTTTTTTATGTTTCTAAATATATAAATAAATAAGGAGAAAATATAACTTATCTATAAAGAGGCTGAGATCACTGATATAGGGTAAAAAACTAGTTGTGTAGGACTGGGACAATGCCACAAATTAGAATGTAGTTTTTGTTCGATGAAAGGATAAGACCACTAAAAATAGGACACTTTAGGGTCTGAAACTATTATCCACTTCTGATGCTATTGTCCAAACTATTCATAGGCACTTTAAACTTTTTGGGTTTTTGCACTTATCAGTATGAGCCTACCTATGAAATATTGAGTGTTGAATGTCAATGGAGCTCACTATAAAGATGATTTAATATTCAAACCCTAACCCTCCATCATGCTTGATAAAACAATATTTGAATCACTTAGATAAATGGAGGGGTTAGTGGGTAATATGCAGTAAACATGTAATCCACACCCCTTGTGTGGGCATGTTGCCTACATACTAATACTCTAAAGAGGGATCAAGCCATATGTAGTTCTCTCTTCTAATGTGCCTTGTGTAATATTGTGATGTAGATGAAAAAATGATAAATTGAGAATGCTTGAGGTGACTAGGGACTAGTATTATGGTTTTAGTATGTTTGCAACTATGTTGGGTGACTATATCTAGATAATAGGGAAGTTTTCTTAGTGTTTTATTTGTATTCTTTCTTGCTTTGTAGGATTTATCACCTCCCCTTTATAAATAAGCTTTGGATGAGATTTTATAGGGAACTATTGGTTATGGGTCAAATGTATTCATGCTCGACTGACATAATGAAGGATACGAATCAAATGAAAATAATTATTGAGGCTCAAAATGCAAATAGATAAGAGCATCAAAAATGAGACACCCTAGGGTCTGATGCTATAGTCCAATTATGACACTCATATCCTATAGGCTCGAGACCTAGGGGATAGGATTGGCCTTAGAAATATGGTTTGGATATGCTAGAATTAGGGTCCAAAAGGTTTTAGATGATTGAAAATGAGTAAAAAGGTGTTTATAAGGGTCACAAGAGCATACAAGAAAGACCTATGGATACGGTGTCATAAGACACACTCAAACTACCAATCTAGACATTTTATATGACTACATTTACCCCACCCACCTTTATTATAGTGATACGAAAAAGTAATTATTAGGATAAAGGAAAAGTATAAAGTGTACCTAAACTTACCAGCAAGGGTGAAACCCATGAAGATGTGTGATGTTGAGTGTGTATAGAGAAAACACATTGTGAAGTGTAAATTTGTAAAATGAAAACAAGGAGTAAATCATTTTTTACTAGACATGTTATGTCTAAAATAAGAATGTATAAAGGTTGAGAAAAAGAGATGCTATGTCTAAAATAAGAATATATAAATGAATACACCTCATTGGATATGCAAACCAATAAAAAACATATTGTGATGTTGAGTGATGCTCAGTATGTGCTATAACAAGAGTAGTATAATGAATAGAGTTGAGTGCAAAATTCCTTAAAAGTAGCTCAAGATTACAAAGGTTAGAATTTAGGATCCATTATCAACCACTAAGTGAAGCTATGTGATCATGCATGTGTTAATTGATGTTTAGATTGTGTGTCCAATACCTATGAGTAGGTGGCTCAAGAATACAAAGGCTAGCAAGTTCTTTGGCTCTGTCATTGCCCACAAAGTGAAGCTATGAATTAATACAGGTATGAATATGTGTCATATGAGATGGATCCTAAGGCCCATGAATGATTTGTAATATAATCATGTGGCATGGATAGCTAAATGTGGATTGAGAACTATGTCAATCTTGGCCACTTTGAAAGGTGCAGATTAGGCTTGTATGAAAGCCACTCTAAAATTGAGAACTAGGCTTATATAAAAGCCACTTTGAAATTATGCCAACCAACTGAATATGAAATAAGGCATGCAACTACTATGATACCTTGGTAATGTAATGAACTAGAAAGAAAATAAGGTAAATGTGTCACACACATTGCCCCCAATCACTAGTGTCTATAATATAGATTTCAATCTAAAAGTTATACCAATTTCCCAATATGAAACTAGAAGAGAGGGCCATCATGTCATGCATGATGCCCCCTATATCTAGATATTTTGAGAAAAATTGTATTGAAACTACCCAATATACACTGAATTGTCACTGAAAAAACTATAACTGGACTTGTCTTTCTATCTATTTATAAAAAATCTAAGTTTTCTATTGTTTGGACAAGAGCATAAAAAACAAGACACTCTGATATTTGGGACTATAGTCTAAGTATGGTTCTCTTGTCCTTTACTATTTCTAATTATTGTTCTATATTTTTCACTATCTTTCTAGTTTGTTCTACCTAGTTTGAATTCTGAATGTTGTTTTGAGTGTTCTAAAAACTAGTTTTTGACTGATAGAAGGCTCTGATATTTATGACAAAACCCCTAATTTTTCCCCCTCTTCTAAGGGTAGGCATGAAGACCTTTCAATGACTTCCCTTAGAATAAAGAGCCCTACAAGTGTGTTATTCTAAAAAATACATGATATTGCAATGATAATTGAAAGGATGTCTTAAGACATAACATAGTTTGTAATGGAGATGGTTAAATCAACAAGGGTATGCCTAGATAGATGTAACAATGTAATAACATGTGTAATATACTGAATTTAACTAGAAATGTTAGTTTTTAGTTATTAGTTGTTAATGAGGGATGGAGCATGATGTCCATCATGGCATCCAAGAAAGAAAGATAATACATGATGTGGATCATGGCATTGGAAACACCTGAGAAGCAAACAAGCACACAAGGAAAGAAGTAAGAATCATACAAAATTGGCCAAGGGGGCCAAACAAAAAAGGGACATGGGCACATGTCACTCAAAATGGAAAGAAAACATATAAGGCATGTTCAAATTCCCACATACACATATAGTTAAAATCAAGCAAGGTTGGCATGAGGGCCATAAACACATAAAAGAGTAAAAGCAAAGGACATTGGAAAATGTCCTAAGGCACACATAAGAGAAAAAATAATAACTAAGAAATGCAATCACATATAGCTACTCAAATCAAGAAAAGAAGGCATATAAATGTTGGAAATACTAATTCACCTAATTAATCAAAAAAAGAAGTGAAATTATGCAAATAATGGGGTATAAGACTAGGAAAATACTAAGAAATACACAAGTGTTATATACTAGTGAGTGTCTATAGAATAATCTATGTATGCTCGAAAGTAATCATCATGATAACTAGAGTTTATGGTGTAGGTATGACATAACCTGGATGGTGTAGTCATGTAGAAGATGCCCCTCCTAGTGGGTAGATATGTCGATGTATGTATTGAATGTAGAAGTAGGATGTCCCCTCAATAGGTAGAGTGAAGTAATCAAAGATCTCAGTGTTACTACACACACTCAAAGAAGATCAAGTGAAGCATGGTAATGTAGATAAATTAACAAACAAAAGCATATAACATCAAAATGTAAGTCTAGCATGGTAATAGAAATGTAAAGCATGGATAATGCATACAATTGAAATGTTTTTAGTGTTTTTTTAATTTGAATGTTTTTTTAGATTTTAACATATTTGAATGTTTTTGTATTTTGACATGTTATATTTTTTTGTATTTTTAGAATAATCTATGTACAAGCAATCAAAATGAAACTATGTATAAGAAAAAAATGAAAAGAATCTATGTACAAGTAAGACTGAGAAGAAATGATACTAACTGATGAGTCTCATGAAAGACTCCCTATCATAGTATCTTTTATTGAGAAGAGGGATCATGCATGATCATGAAGCATGATGGAAGGGATGAGACTATGAATTTAAAATTTATGTTTCCATAAATGCTCTAAAATCTCTATAGTTGAAACTAACTGTGGGGTCCCCCTGTAACTATGATAAGTAGATGCAATAATTGTATGGATCTTAGGGACCCATCTGGTAGTAGAATAAGCTCTCTAAAAGTGTGCCCTATGTGTAGAGGTATGAGACCTCAATGATACTACCTTGGGTATGAATACTATAGCTTGAAATTATCTAAAGTCCTAAAATTGTGGTTTATCTAAAAGAGGCCTCTGTGGAAGTGTATGAACTCTTTGTGCTAGTGAGGAAGGCCTTGACTATGGCTAAATCTAAACTAGGGGAAGAACTATAACTGGTAGAGAATTTTAAACTAGTGACTATAGATTAGTAAATGGATCGGAAGTGGGGAGTGGTAACTCATACAAAACTCTACCAACTATAATAACTTGATTATCATGAATTAATTTCATTCATATGTGAACTGTATAAGGTACTGTACAAATTTTTTGAATCCATGGTCAACCAAGCAACATATCAAAAAATCCTAAACTGGGAAAACTAGGGAAAATAGTAAATGGTGTGGCCACATGTGTTGGTCTGACCTATAAAGGAAGTATAATCTCACCCAATGAACTTTGTATGTGCCCACTGAATCCACTAATAATTATGTCCATCAAGGTGATATCCTACTTTGAATATCCCAAACACTGAAGTAATGTCATAGTGCACATGTTTACACTAGATCCATTATCTATGATAACACTATGAATCAAATAATGATCAATATATGATCTGATAAAGGGTACATGGTAATCTAAATCATCCTTAACTATTTCCTACTCTGAAAAGGAGATTGAATGTCTAGCTCGAACTCTAAAATTATACACATTAATCATGTTGATCAAAGGATATGACTCAACTGAAGGTTCCTAGTATGTATTTGGTGGAGGGTGTGCATGATATGTATAGTGAGCACCAGATGTGTCCCATGTCTCTTATTTAGAATGTTATGGTGAAGGATATGAGAAAATTTTAGGACCTTGTCCTATGTTTTATTTTCTAAAAGAGACTCAACTAGATTTCCAAGATCAATAGGGTTTCCATCAATTAATTCCTATATCTTGTTACACAAACTAATGTATCTATACATTGTGTGTCCTAGTGCCTTATGAAAATTTCAAAATGCATTCTGATCATATCCATGTGGAAGAGGCTTTGTTGTATCAACTTCCTGATTAGGAGGGAGAGATATGATATTGCATTCCAATAGCTACTATAAGACTCTGGCTGGAGATACTAGTAGATTGGTAAAGGCTCACCAAGGAGGTGATAATAAAACTACTTGTTGAGGGAGATATGAAGCTGAATTAACTATAGGTTGATTTTTGAGTTTTGTTATCATTAACCTTTACTTTGTATGGGACTTTGTTGTTACTTTTGTTTGTTATTTCTAATGTGCTTGTGTACTTTAGTTTGCCCATTGAAATTAATTTGACTTCCCTTTCCTTTAGTGTATAACATAACTCAATGAAGTAAGATAACCTTTTGAAAATTATTGACTCATGCAAAGATAGAAGAAAACTCTGATTGAAGAGATCATGTAATTCTTGATCAGCCATGGGGCTAGTCATTTTAACTAAGATAGTCTTATATCAAAGAACATAATTTGTGAGATGCTCATCTAACATTTATTTATTTTAGTGAAACATAGGCATAACAAACCTTATCACATATGTTAATGTTGAAATGATCTAGGAAAATTTCAACTAAAGGATTAAATACATTGATCGATTAATTCAATAGACTATAGAACCATTGTAGAGCATAATCCATTAAAATTCATGGAAATATCTTGGTTAATAACCAATCATTTGACACATAGTAAAAGCATGATATGTGAAAATCTCTCAAGTGTGTCTTTGGATCACCCTTTACATCATATAGAGTGAGCTTGGGTTAAACAAAATCTGGTGGCAAGGGTGTAGTAGAAGTAATATGTCATGCTAATGGTGTATGCAGTAAAGTAAAAGAACCCAAAGATTATATTGGTCTAAAGGTACCTTTCTCAAGATGTATCACCTTAGATTGAAGATATTTTATATCTTTCATAATGGGAGACACATCAGGAGACAAAGATGTACTAGTCATAATTGGTGGTGCTTCATAGGAAGGTTGGGCTCTTATAGGGGGTTGTTGAGACATAGTTGCCCCCCATAGTGTGATTTGCAACTGGTTATTTTGTGGTTTGAGAAGATTGACCATTATTTGATTTTTTTTCTTCTTGTATTATTTTAAGCATATCATCTTGTATATCTAAATGTTTAGTTAAAAGTTCTTGAAGTTCCCTCTTAACAGTTTCATCAAATATGGTATATTGGGTCATTGTTAAAGTAGGAAAACAAATTGAAAATGGATTGAATTTTTTATAATAAGTTGTAATAAGTAAAATATGATGTAAGGAAAGTAATAAATAAAGGAAATATAAATTCCTAAAAATATCAAACTAAAATATGCATGAAAAGGATACAAAACTCACAAACATGTAAGGTGATACCTCAAGAAGCAAAGAGACCTAGTATTTTCAACTAGGGTTTGAAAGAAATGATTTTTAAAATTAATTTAATAAATTTAAAAAATTAAATGTAATTTTTAATTTATATATGTAGGAAAAATTTTAAAATACTAGAAAATCAGTAAGGAATTTTCCCTAAGGTTTCTAGGGTTTTGTGCACAAACAAAGTAGGGTTCATCAAATGATGTAACTATTTTGGTAATAATAGATTTTTATTCCTATTTTAGTTAAGGGTATAGATTGATAATTCATTAAATAATACTTCAATAATTATATTCCTAATTTGTGTAATTTATCTATCTTTTTTACCTTTCTAAAAATAGCAATAATAAGGATAAAATATAACTTATCTAGAAATAGGTTGAGATGGTTGATACAAGGTCTGAAATGGGATGTGTAAGACCAAGACAATGTCACAAATTAAAATGTGGATTTAATTTATAAAAAGGATAAGACCACCAAAAATAGGACACTTTAAGGTCTAGAGTTGTTATCCACTTCTGTTGCTATTGTCCAAACTAGTCAAGAGACCTAAAAATTTCTAGGTTTTTGCACTATATCAGTATGAACTTGCTTATGAAATATTGAGTGCTAAATGTTGACAAAGATCACTTAGAGATGATTTAATATTCAAAACCTAAACCTTTATCATGCTTGATAAAATAGGATTTGAATCTCTTAGAGAAATAGGGGCAGGTTATTGTGTAATATGAGTTAAACATGTAATCCACACCCCTTGTGTGGGCACATTTCCTACATACCAATACTCTAAAGAGGGATCAAGCCATATGTAGTTCTCCCACCTAATGTGCCTTTTTAAATAGTGTGATGTAGATGCAAAAATTCCAAATCAAGAGTTCTTGAGGTGGTTAGGGACTAGTATGATGGTTTTAGTATGTTTGTAGTTGTGTTAGGTGACTTTCTATAGAGAATAGGGAATTTTACCTTAGTGCTTTGTTTTTATTCTTGATTGCTTTGTAATATTTGTCACATCCCCTTTTTAAATGAGATTTGGATGAGTATTTATAGGTAACTATTGGTCATGAGTCAAATATATTCATGTTAGGCTGACATAATGAAGGATAGGAATCAAATGAAAATGACCATTGAGGCTCAAAATTAAAATGGATAAGAGAAAAAAAAATGAGACACCTTAGGGTCTGACACTATATTCCAAGTATGGAGCTCTTATCCTATAGGATCGAGACCTAGGGGATAGGATTGGCTTGGGAAATATGGTATGGCTAAGCTGGAATCAAGTTTTAGAAGGTTTTAGATGATTGACAATAAATGAAAAAAAGAGTCACGAGAGCATGCAAGAAGGACCTATGGATAAGGTGTCATAATCCACACTCAAACTACCAATTTGGACATTTTATATGACTATAGAAATCAAGATTAGACAAAGGTAAGCATAAGGTTTCTGAATCCCAACCCAGATCATCTATTCAAGGTGCTCTTATGTTTAATTCTTATCAAGGTATGGCTTGGTTAGGTTGATCTTCCATCAATGTGCTTGGTAAGGTACATGACTTACCTAGAAATCTTGAGAAATATATGCCTTCTTTCAGTCCTAATGGTGTGGTTACTGCTAAATAACATATCAAATCTTTTAAGGATACTTTAAGATTGTTGGATGTTGTTCATGAAGATTTTGCATGTAGATTGTTCCCTTTTACTTTCAAATATATTACATATGATTGGTTTCTCAACTTCCCTGAGAATTACATTACTAGTTGGAATGATTTTAATAGTATTTTCATTGATCAATTTGTAAAAATCATCAGTCCTTGTATCCTTTATCAACAATTCACCATGGTGAAAAGAGATTCAAGTGAAACCATTAGAGATTTTAATGGCATATTCTAGAATATTTTTATCAAAACTATAGCTCCATATAGACCTAATGAGGCTTTGGATTTAGATATTTATAAGGATGCTTTAGATCCCATGACTTTTATTTTTTTGAAAAGGTATATTGGAGTTATAAACACATTAGTCTTGGCTTATACTGAAGTTATGACAATCAATGATCAAATACAACCCCAGGGTCAACTAGAATATGTTATCCCCAATGTCAATCCTAATACACCTATGTTTAATGTCATCTCCAATGCTAATCAAAACATTCTTTCTTTGAACCAAACACTAGTGTTGAATCAATTACCCTTGAGTCATGCTCATCTTGTTTAAAACCTAGGATTATTGAATAACACTACAAATTGATTCCATCCACATGATAAAAGATATTTGGTACCAATATTTAGCATTACTCAAGTTCAAAACTTAGAGGCATCTAAAATTGAGAATGACTCCATACTCAAAATGGTTCAAAACCTAAGCACGAATTTCTTTTAGTTGTAAAAATAAGTAGGTAATACTAGAGAAAATTTTAATATAAATTATTCTTATCAAAGGTTTAATAAACCTATATATGGGTTTCACAATGGCAATAATAAAAAAAATAATGAGTCATCTACAAATAATAACATTCCTAAAATAAATATATGTGATGTAGCTTTAACTAAATATTGTAGGGTTCATAATACTTCAAAACATGGTGAGTTGGATTGTGTAGAATTGTGTAAGGATTTTGAATTATTTCAAGATGAATTAGATATATTTTAAGGTGCACCTAGCAAATATAATACTATAGTTAGATCTAGTTCTTTAAAGTCATCTAAATCTACTGACAAAAATTTAATAATGGAGACATTTGATTTTTCATTCCAAGATGAGAATGAGCTTGACGATACTCTACAAGAGATTCATGCTTTTCAATAGTATTTGAAGAAGACTTATCCACTAAGGAATAGAGAGTAGAAGTAACCATTAACAAATTCAACTCCACTAAAAAACTTTGATACTCCTCCTGATCTCAATACTGAAAACAACCAAGAGCCTTCAAAGGGAAGTACCTCTAAAAATAATGTTGATATATATGGTTCTTCTACTAGGAGTGGATATAATATAGTGAAGGATATGAAAAAGATTAAAGTTAATATCACTTTACATGAATTGACTCAAATTCTTTAGCAAAGAGAATTGTTATTTGAATCTTAATCCAAGAAGCCTCGTAAATCATAAAAGGTTGCAAATTCCAACGTAGTGATGTATAAGAAAAAATTAGAAGTCTCCCTGTTTCTTGCTCACAAGTAGAGTTTTTGGTAAGAACTTGCATAATTGTTTGTTAGATTTAGGTGCTTCTACCAATATCATGCCAAAAATTATTTATGAAAAACTTGGTTTAACTCTAATTAAGTCTGATAGAGTATTCACTCAATTAGACAAATCAAGAGTTAAATTAATTGGAGAATTGTTGAATGTTCATATGCAGCTTAATACAGAGCCAAAGATACAACAATTCATAAACATTCAAGTTTTGGACATTCTTGATGCTTACAGAATATTGCTAAGCAAGGATTGGACCAAATCATTAAATAGGTACATGTCAATTGACTGTTCTCATATGTGGCTTCCATGGAAGGAAGTTCCTAATCAAATCTAGATTGAAAGAGAGCCAAAGATGAAACACATGATCACTAAATACAATGTATTAAATGAAAAGGTTAATATGGTCAATTCTGAGTTAGTATTTTACACTCTTTACACTCCTAGGGTATGTGACTCTAAAGGCTCTCATGTGATGTTTGGACTATGGAAATTATATTTTGATGGTGCTAGATGTAAAACTAGATTTGGAGTAGGAATTTTTATAATCAATCCCATTGGGAAAGAATTTAATGCTTCTTACAAACTTTAGTTTCCTTGCACTAATAATTTGGCAAAGTATGAAGCTTTAATCCTAGGATTATAATTTTATATCAAACACAAGGCCAAAAAATTACTAGTGTATGGTGATTCTAAGCAGTTAATTAAGTTAGAAGTAAGTACCAATTCAAATTGTCTTATATTAAGAAGTACAAGTTTAAAGTGTGGGAATTGATTGATTACTTTGATGCCTGTAACATTTTTTCAATTACTAGAGAAGATAACAAGCATTTTGATGAGCTATCCTTAGTTGTAGCCAATCTTATTCTAAACCAAGATTCCCAAAGACTGAACATTAAATTGGTTCCATGTCCCTTAGTTCCTAACAATGTCAATTATTTTCAAGTATTTAATGATGATAAAAAAACATAGACTTCATGAGTAACTCAGGAGTATTTGAGTCTCATATCATTGATGAGATCAATGAGAATTATCTTGATGAAGACAAAGTTGATGACAAGATTATCCAATTGAATGACAACAAAATTCCCTAAGGCATGATTGCTTTAGAAATATTATTTGATCAAGACAAGCTAGTTGAAACTATCAAAATTCTCAAAGTGAATGGGAAAGATTATAATGTTGTTGATCTTAGAATTCAAGGTCAATCTTATCTAGTAAATATTGGTACACCTACACAAATGAATAATTAGGAAAAGTTAATTTTTTTTTGACCAAGTATAAATATATTATAGCATGGTCCTATGAAGACTTAAATATCTTTGATCCTAGAGTCATTACCCATACCATTCCATTAAAAGAGACTTGTAAAAATTTTAGATATAATCAAAATCTAGTCAACCCTATTTTAGAACCATTAATATATAAAGAGGTCAAGAAGCTATTGGATGGAAAAATAGTTTTTCCCATTAGACACTCTACCTGGGTAGCTAACTTAGTACCGGCTACAAATAAAATGTAAAAATTATATTATGCTTAAACTTTAAAAATTTGAATAGATCTTCTAAAAAGGATAATTATCCTATACTTTCCCTTGACTAGGTCATTCAAATTATTAGTAGTTCTACTATGATGTCTTTTCTTAATGGTTTTTTAGGTTATAATCAAGTGCTTGTGAACAAAGACGACAAAATGAAGACTACATTCATAATTAAGTGGGGAAATTTTGATTACAAAAGAATGCCTTTTGGACTAATAAATATAGGAAAAACCTTTTAGAGAGATATGGACCATGATTTTCGAGGTCTCATAGATAAGTTCATCATTATATATGGATGATCTAACTATGTTTTCCAAAAATAGGGAAGATCATATCATGCATTTACAATAAGTATTTAAACATTGTAAGAGGTATGAAATTTCTCTCAATCCTAAGGAAAGCATTTTTTTATTTATAGAAGGGAAGTTAATAGGACATTTTATAACCAAATATGGGATTTATATAAATCATAATAGAGTTGATGTCATACCTAAGATTGAACCCCCTAATAGTAGAAAAGAATTAAAGTCTTTCTTTGGGAAAATTAATTTTGTGAGAAAGTTCATTTTTGGTTGTGTATAAATATGAATCCACTTAATGACATGTTTAAGAAGGATGTCAAAGTCATATGGAACCAATAAAAAAGGAAATCCTTCAAGGATATTAAATAATCAATAGTATAGGCACCAGTGTTGATAAGTCATAATTTCACAAGACTTTTATCTTTATTTTTTTTGTTTTTGATCATACTATAGTTGTGGTTTTAACTCAAAAATAGATAAATGTGACCATCATATTGTTTTTTTGAGAAATAATTTTAGTAATGTTGAGTTAAATTACCCTCTAATTGACAAACAAGCATTTTCTCTAGTTAAGGAAATTAAAAAGTTTAGATACTATATTCTTAGGAATAAAGTGCATGCAATATTTCTAGATCATGCTACCAAACTTATGTTTAATCAATGTGAACTAGGAGAGATAAGAGGTAAATGGATGCCAAGAGTATGATATTGAGATAAAAACCACCAAGTTGGCAAGGTGTCAAGGATTGATTCAATTAATTACTAACACCAATCCTAAATTAAGTATCATGTAGGTTGATCAACAACAATTCCCACATAATGATTGGTTTGATGTAATTATTCATTTTCTAATCAATGTTTCTTATCCTATAGGATTGAGTAGAGAGCAAAGAAGAGCTTTGAAGCTCAAGGAAGTACATTTCTTGATCAAATATGGGGTACTCTTTAGAAATAACTTTGAAGGTGTATATTTTAAATGTGTTTCAAAAGAAGAAGCTACAAAGATCTTGAGTAATTTTCATGAAAAACTTGGAAGTGGAAACCGCTCTAAAAAAACAATAGCTCATAAAATCCTAAGGGAAGCATGTTATTGGCCCAACATCTTAAAATATACACATAAACATGTTAGAGAGTGTCATCAATGTTAGATTTTCAACACCAAGGAACCAAGAGAAGCCATGCCATTGAGACTAGTCTTAATTGATAAACCTTTTGCTTAATAGGGATTGGAATTTATAGGGATGATCAACCCTAATTATTTAGATGGACATAAATATGTTCTTAATTATATTGATTATTTCATAAGATAGACATAGGTAGTGATAACCAAGCAATGTATAACTGAAGATGTGATCATTTTCTTAGAAGAAAACATTTACACAAGATTTGGGATACCAATTTCATTAGTCTATGATAATAGATCAGATTTTATTTCTATATAAATGATTGAGTGGGCCTATGATAACAACATAATTATTAAGTTCTCATCAAATCATTACCCTCAAGGTAATGGAGTCTCAAAGTCAACTAATAAGAACATGATGAAAGTTATCAAAAAGTATTTAGCCTAGCAACCAAGAAGATGGCATAAATTACTTAAATATGCTCTTTGGGTAGATAGAACTAGAATGAAACAAGCTTTGAAAGCATCACCATTCCTACTAGTGTATGGTCAAGAAGCTATATTTCTTATTAATCTCAAGCTGCCAACCTACAAGTTCATATAATAATATATGTAACATGATCAAAAGTATGCTAATTCAAGGTTGTTTGAAATCATTTAAATGGAAGATGCAAGGGAAAAAGTATTTTCCAAATTCAATAGACATCAAACCACAATCAAAAGATGGTTTGAAAATCATTCAAAGGTTAAGGTGTTTAGGTAGGGAGACCTGGATTTCCTTTGGGATAAACATCTGAACCAAAAGGAAAGCATGGGAAATTCACCCCTTTGTGGATTGGTCCTTATCAAATTACAGAGACATTTAGAGACAACACATTCAATATCAAAGACTTTTAGGAAGTAGAGTTTACTTTGCCAACTAATAGGCAATATCTCAAGCACTACTTTTTGGTGTTCCACCTAAAGTCTTTATCAAGTAATTTATAGGATTAGTTAGAGTCAGTATAGGTAGGCTTATATTAGTTTATTTTTTGTTCCTTATTTGTATAGTGTGCTTGTAAATATTTATTTGCTTGTTGTATGTTTTGATTCTTATGTGTTTATTTTCTTTGTTTTGTTCCTTGCTTTCAATAAGTCTTTCTCAAGACATTTTTTATGATCTAATTCATGTAGATGCTCAAAAATACTTATTAAATAAAGAATGTAGGTATGACCTTAGACATTGGTTAATTATGGATTTTGGATATTTGAGCTTGATGTTATGATTTTGATAAATTGGTAAAGATTGATATCTAGGTTAATTATTCCTTAAAATCTTAAACCTTATTCTGATCTAAGTTTGATTTTGATAAGGATTTCATAGGCTTGAGTGAAAGTTTGAATTATTAGATAAAATTCATGTTAGCACTTAAAGAATATTATTGCATGGGATGATGTTTATAACCAAGGATGATTATCTAAAGATAAAACATTTGACAAAAAAGTCCTAAAACCTAGCTAATTCTAGTTCCCAACCTTTATTAAAAGCTAAATATACTATAAAAATACAAAATAATAAGGGCCTTATTGAAAATTCAAAATAATTTAAGAAAATATGATTCAAGTAACCTCTACTAGGGTTACAGATGCATAGATGATAGAAGAACAAGTCCTAGAGTGGAGTTAAAGGTATTTATTTCAAGACTATGGACACCTAGATAGTGGTAGAGTAATGCACAAGCCTTCCCTTTTCATAAATCATGATTCTTAATGAATATATAAATATTCTACAGGTTAATGTTAATGATTAAGCTCATAAAGTCTAGAAGTTATTCTCTGAGTCCCATGGAAATAAATTGAAGAATCAAAGCACACACAACATGATTAAGTCTTGATATTTGATCCTAATTCTATATTTGTAAGAATTTTTTAATCATAAATTGATCTTAATAAATGTACTTGATCATGTGGAATTAGTAGTCTAGTTATTAGTTCAAGCCAAGAGTATATGAATTTTAAAAAATTTCAATGCTTCCCCCAAAAGTTTCCATTTGTTGAGGTCAACATACCCCCTATTTTTGGAAAATAAGGACCCTTGTTCAAAATTTTGCAAATTTGTGTTGTAAATTGAACATCCTACATGATCAAATTGCATTATTTGAATATCATGCTTGATCTAGTTTACATTATCATGTTAACATGTAATCTTCATTTGACTTTTTCTAATATTTCTAATGTTTGATTTTTGTGTTTCCATGTTGTAGGTTTAATGGAGTACTATTTGAATGAATAGTGTTCAAGGTTTCATGCTTTAAATGACAATTTAACCTTTTTTTATTAAGCCTTTGGTCTTTTAATCGATTAATTGAATATATGTCTAAATAGTGTTAAAGACCTTAGTCTAAATGTTTTAGCCTAAGTCCCTTTTGAAATAGATTAAAATTTATGCAAGATTCATATTTACATGGGAGACTTTTATACCTTCAACCTAATTCAAACTTTATCCTAAGTCTTAATCATGTTTATAAATACACCTAAGACCTTTATCTAAAATTTTATACTAAGTTTCTACATATACCTTTATTGATTAAACATGAGGACATCAGGTGGAAAATTCTTAGAAAATTGAAGTAGAGATCAACAATCGATGTGCTGAGCTAGAGTCAATAAGTTAAAGGAATTGATCAATGGTGCACATTAATAGTATAATAGAGATTTGACGATGAGCATGGAACAAGGTTTCAAAGATCCTACAAAGTGACATGAGAAGGATAAGAGTCTTAATCTTAGTAAGTGATCAAGTAGATCAAGGGCCCATATTCAAGATTTTGTTTAAAGGAATAAATGATCCATGTTAAACCATACATCTAGAAGATCAATGGTGCAAATGAAGATAGACTTCTAAAGGTCCTAGACTAAACATGGTGGTGATACATGTCACAAATATGATGAATTAGATGGAGATCAATGAATAGAGTTTGAGCTTCTAGATCAAGATAAATGGTGAAAAGTGGGTCAAGAATTTAATGGGACTAGATCAAATGTAATCCTACCATATGGTGTAAAGGTGATATTCAGATGAAGTTTGACTACAAGGTACATAAAGAGCCTACAAAGCTAACAAGTGTCCCAATCTCAAAATCTTGGGAGAAAGATCAATAGCCCATGATGAAATCCAAGGTTAGGAGGATCCAAATAGGATAAATGGTGGGAATTTACTCTATCTTAAATATTACATGAGGTAATGAGGTGTGTCCTAATGGGATAATGGTCACATTTTAAATAAATGAGTACCATGACATGGCATTGCCACATAGGTAGAACACATCACCTTAGGAAATCTTGTGGACCAAAAAACATGAAAGGTATAAATGTGTAATCCAAATGAAATATAAGTCACCAAATCTCATTATTCAAATTGGATTGCTGCCATTAAAGACCTGCATAAACCTTCAAAATCCTAGAGTATATATACATCCCCAATTTGTCTCTGAATTCACTATAATTAAGCTAAAATAATTGGATTATTATCCTCAAATAGATAATTTGATCAAGATTATAGATATGGTGACCCATAATCATGTTTCAAAGCAAAATTTGGAGATATATTTGACATCACACATAGAAGGTTGTGTGTTCAAGGACACATAGTTTGTAGTTGTTACTTTGAACATAAGGGATATCAATTGTTCTAAATTATTTTGGATAATTGAAAACTAGCCAATGATCACCAAGGAAGAAGAGAAGATACTCCCTGGAAAGAGGCTCTATGATGACATCATATCCATTCAAATGATTGGACTATACTATGCAACTACCAAACTTGAGGTACTCCATTACATTGATGTTCTTGGTCTCATTTTTAAAGAAGCTAAAATAGATAAAGGCATGTTAATTGGTGAACATAATCATAGGAAAGTTTATTACATTTCCCAAATTGAGTTTGAGTCTTATTACAATCTACCCAAGCCCTAAATTTACCTAACTTCTATTAATTCATGGGCTAAAGAGCATAACATTATAGATACCCTAGCTTTGTGGTTAGAATTTGGTAACCAGTTCATTATTAATATTAATAAGAAAATCCTCATCATTTAGTTTAGGCCTAGAGTAAGGATGGTAATGATAATATTGAATAAATTGTATGGATTTGCAACCACAACATATGTTGATCCAACGTGTTTTCACCTTGGTCATATTTTTCTAGTTGTATTATGTCATCTTATGCCACATTTTGGCCATTTGAATGAAATTTATAGTTTTTTCAAAAAAGGAAAAATGTCAAGGATCAATATAAAATACATCATATCAAATATTGTGAGAGGATAGTTTTGAAAGTGAAAAATTGAAGGTTAAATGTATAAACAAGAAGATCATCTAAAAAAGGTCAATTTTAGGTAGTTTTTTAGACTGAATGACTCATCTATCACATGTGGAGGCTTAATAAAGATGTCTAGAGATATCCATAGGTCATTTCAAGGTTTAGATAGTTTTAATAGATCCAAAATTGAGTAAAATTGGTTTTTTCTCTTATCACTCTCTTGGACAAGTCAAGAAAGTTCAATGGTTTTCTATTGGTATGGATAGGAGAAGAGGAATTGGAGTGAGTGAACTTGGGGGATGTTATTAGTCCTTAGGAGCTCCCATTTCATGGTAATGTTTTCTATATTGATGTTTTGTACTATATGAACAATCACTAATATTATTACAACCTCTAATATGCATGTACAACCCTAACATCTCAGTTGTTATCATTTATTTGAATTTTAGTGATTAGTCTATGTGAAGCAAGTAGTGAACATAGTCTTGTAAAGAATATTCACCCATATATTGTTTAATTTAACTATTTTGGCATATGTGGTCACATGAGGATAGGTAGGAGCACTCTTTAGGGCTAGGTATTACTAGAAGTGAGCATTCTTGGTATGAAGAACAATGTTTTATCGGTTGCAATTTTTTGTCCTCTTGTGAATGGCTTTAAGTCAAGGTTAACATGTTTGTTTCCAAGTTCATAGACCATGGTTGATCATATTCTCCACTAAAGGTTTTGTCTTATTGAGTTCAACACACACCCCATTTTTGAAAAATGAGGACCCTTGATCAAAATTTTGCAAATTTGTGTTGTAAATTGAACATCCCACTTCAACAAATTGCATTATTTTAATATCATGATTGATCTAGTTTACATTAGCATTTTATATGTAATATTCATTTGATTTTATCTGATGTTGCTAATGTTTGACTTTTATGTTTCCATGTTGCAAGTTTAATTTTGAATGAACAATGTTCAAGGTTTCATGTTTTAAATGCCAATTTAACCCTTTTTTTATTAAGTATTGGTATTTTAATCCATTAATTGAATATATATCTAGATAGTTTTAAATACCTTATCCTAAATTTTTTTATCTTAAGTCCCTTTTGAAATAGATTCAAATTTACATGGGATTTATATTTACACGAGAACCTTTTATACCTTAGACCTAGTTCAAACTTTAGCCTAAGTCCTAATAATTTTTATTAATACACTTAAGAACTTAGTATAAAATTTTATACTAAGTCTCTACATATACCTCGATCACTTATATCTTTGTTTTTATATCCATAGGTACTGATTAAATACAAGGATGTTAGGTGGAAAGATCTCAAGAATATGAAGCAGAGATCAATGATCCATGTGCTAAGCTAAAGTCAATAAGTCAAAGTAATTGATCAATGATACATGTTAACAGTATAATAGAGATCTGAAAGTGAGTGTGGAAACAAGGTGTCAAAGATCCTATGAAGGAATGTGAGAAGGATAAGTGTCACAATCTCTTTGAGTGATCAAGTAGATTGAGGGATCATGTTTGAGCTTGTGTATAAATAAAGGAATCAATGATCCACATTCAACCATATACATAGAAGATCAATGGTTCCAATTAAGGTAGAATTTTCAAAGGGCCTAGACTGAATACAGTGGTGACACCTGTCACAACTATGATGAATTTAATGGAGATCAATGAATAGCATTTGAGCTTTCAAATCAAGATCAATGGTGTGGAGTGGGTCAACAATTCAATGGGCCTATATCAAATGTAATGTTACCATGTGGTGAAAATTCACTATCCAGATGAAGTCTAACTTCAAGGTACATAGAGATACCATGGAGTTACCAAGTGTCACAATCTTGGAAGCTTGGGAGAAAGATCAACAACTCTTAATGAAATATAAGGCTAAGGGGCTCCAAATAAGATCAATGGTGTAAATTTGGTCCAAATTCAAGATTTCACAAGGTAATGATGCATATCCTAATGTGATAATGGTCACATATTTAAAAAATGAACTCCATGACATATCATTTACACAGGTAGAACACATCACATTGTGAAATATTGTGGACCTAAACACACGAAAAGTATAAATGTGTTTTCCAAATGCAATATAAGTCACTAAAGCTCATTTTTCAAACTAGATTTCCATCATCAAATCCTTTCATAAACCTTAAAAATCCCAAGAGTGTATGAAAAACTCTAATTTTCTCTATATTCACTATAATTAAACCAAAATAGTTGGATTATCATTCCCAATTAGATAATTCGATCATGATTATAGCTAGTGTGGCCCATAAGCATGTTTTAAAGTAAGATGTGGAGCTATATTTGATATCACACACAAAAGGTTGTGTGTTTAAGGACATGGAGTTTGCATCTATTGCTTTGAACATAGGGGATAGTAATTGTTTTAAATTGCTCTGGATAATTGAAAACTATCCAGTGACCACCAAGAAAGAAGAGAATATACTCCCTAGAATGATGACATTATATCCATCCAATTGATTGGACTACATTATGTAGCTATCAAACTTGAGGTATTCCATTTCATTAATGTTCTTGGTCCCATTTTTATGGAAGATAAAATAGACAAGGGCATGATAATTAATGAACATAATCAAAGGAAAGTTACTTACATTTCCTAGATGACCTTTGAGTCTTATTAAAATTTATAAAATCCCCAAATTGACCTAACCTCTATTAATTCATGATATAAAGAGCATAGCATGATATATATACTATCTCGATGGTTAAAATTTGGTAACTAGGTCATTATTAATCTTAATAAAAATCCCTATTATTTAGTTTAGGCCTAGAGTCAGGATGGTAATGACAATGTTGAACAAATTATAAGGATATACAACCACAACATATGTTGATCCTATATGGGTACCCATAGTATATCTCATAATTGAAAGGGTAATGGTTCCCCCACTAGGTCAAAAAATAGCATCTCTTTGAGTAGACAAATCTTTATATTCAGGCAATAAGAAGAAGAATGATTTTTTCAAGATGTATTATCTCTTAGATGCCCTATGTGAAACCATAAGTGTCGCCAATCAAAGAGAATGGTGTCCAAATATAACCCAAACCATTTCTTAGTATTATTCTAAGTTGCACATTTATAAACATAGGGATCACATCCAATTCATTTCTTATTGTGTCTACATAATATTGAGTTAAGCTATAACTGGTATCCCTATGTCAAGAATTAACCCTTTGATCAAGAATTTTTTTAAAGCAATGGGTGATATATGGTTGTACCCTGACTGCACTATCATAAGGACTGAGGGAATTCAAAATTCTCCTCTCAAGTTACTAGTCCATGTTATTCATAATATAGAAGAGAAAGAGGTGGCCTACCAATTATTCCATGGTGTAGATGGTCTTTGGAAAACCAAAATAAAGGGACTTAATCATAGCTTCCCTATGACAATTGGTAAGACTACCTTCAAATAGTGGGATGACATTGAGGCTATAACAAAGAATAGATCATCTTTCAATCTAAAAATAGATGAACTTAGATAATGGGACCCTTATGGAATGGTTAAAGAGCATTTAAAACTCAAAGGGATTCTAAACATACCCTATGAGCATGATCCTAGTGCCTATGATCATATATATGCCAAGGCATATAATTAATTTGAAGTCACTAGAAGATTAATGGAACACAACCTCAGATCTAAGTCTAGACTATAGAGAAATAAAAAGTAGATGATATATGGAAATTATGCCCCAAATAGTATAATTTAGTTAGTGGTGAATATTATAGACTCCCATCTATCATCACATAAGTAGAAACACAAATAGAGCATAAGCCTGAGGATAAAGGGCCAGATGATATCCCTTCAAGTTCATCAACCCCTTAATCATCTATGATAGTATATCATGATCTACCTTTAGAGGAGGTTCATATGATGTCCCTTTATCATAATGAAACTATTTAAGATGAATTAAAGATATAATCCATGGCTTATGATATAGATTCAAATGAAGGAGAAACAAGTATTGAGGGAGATAAGGAGGAAAAAGAGAAAGAAATGACATTAGACCTGGTGGTTGTTACTACTCTAAAAAGGAAAGTTGATACTTCCATTATCTCAAAGACTAAGATACCTAAAGTGACTATCACTAATCCTTTGAGTGCAGTCAATTTGTTTATTAAGGATATTTTATTATATGGTCCACCTATTCTAGAGTGGTTCATTTATGAACCAAGATTGGAAAAGCTAGCCACTTATCACCCATGGGCCTTAGTCAAGGCTACTAATGTCACTATGTAGCAAGAAATGAAACCATGGATTATTACTTTGTAAGAGGAGGAGGTGAAGAGGTTGGATACTCTAAGCCAATCATCAACCCAATCACAAATGGAGATCTCAATCCCACATTTGACATAATATTCATTAGGGTTCAAGTTTAATCCAGAGACTATTGGTTTACAAAGAGTGACTAAGAAAATAGTCTTGTCAAGTGGTGAAGAAATTATATACCAAAAGTTGGAACCTTTGACTAATTTGACCTAAAATGAAGGATAGAGACCTGGTGAAGATCTAATATTTGAATAAGATGGCTTAGAATTGGCCCAAACCAAATCAAAATAGTTTTAAGATGCTATCAAAGGGATAAGTCAATAAAAGAAGAACTTAAAAGTGAAGTCTATCTTATCAATTCCAAGAGATATGGTAAATCAGTTTGAAACCACTATGTATGACATATTCATCTCTTTAAAATTAAAAATGTCTAGGTAGGATATCGTGTACAAATAGGGTACCTTAGCTGCAAGACAAGTTAGCTAATGGCAAGCTTCAAGCAAAAAAGTTTAGGATTTGATCAATGTTTTGATAGAGGACCAAATTCTTGGGTTTAAGAGATTAGCCTAGGCATTTTGAATATGGTTGTGGAAATATTAATATAAAAGATCAAGGATTTGAGAAACTAGTCCAAGGAAATGAGGGATCTTTCTAAATATATCAAGCAATTAGAAAAAAAAATGATTCATATACTAAGGAGCTTGATCAAAGTCCCAATTACACTAAGTATTATTGGCTTTATCAATGATGAGGATTTAAATCATAGAGATACTCAATTTATGCAGGAGGTGAAAATCAAAATCCAAGGCAAAATAGGGGTAAATAATAAAAAGATCTTGGACATGATCTTATTTGCAAAAGTAAGATTAATGATGCTATAAGCATCAAGGTTGAAATGGAAAGGGATGAAAAACACTTGAAGGACTTACTAGAATAAGAGGAAAATATTTTCATGGATCCCATCATCAACCTTAGGCTAAATGATGAGCAACATAACAAGGCAATGAAGATGAAGCTATAAAAGTAGAAGACTACAACTGAAGGAGCTTCTCAAAGTCAATTTTGTTACTTTAAGCATATTATTTTGTAAGTAAACATTTATATCATTTGAAAGGATAATATTTTATTATGTACAAGGATGTGCACCTTGTAAATTTCATCACTTATAGGTTGGTCCATTTAGAAAGTGTCACTAGTTCTAGAATATTGTAAAAGGACAACTATCCTTGACACTTGTACAATTGTCATTCGATATAACTAATCAAAATACCTCCTTAATATTATATAAAAGGGGTATTGTCATTTCTAAAAGAGGGTGGGAGTTTTTGAGAAAAAAATATTTGTAAACTTGGAGCAATCAATACAATCAAGGAATTCTACAAAGATTGTCTAGTATTTGTTTGTGTGGTTATTATTATGGCTACTTACTCAACCATCTAGTTTAATATTTAGATTTGAATTATTTCTATGAATTCTTGATGTGCACATATAAATGCAAATTTTTAATTTTTTTCTTATGCTAGGTTGATTGAAATATATTAGATTAATTTAATTTTCCATGATTTCCTTGCGAAGGTGATAATGCAATTTGTTTGTGGGAGTTAATCTTTAAATTGGATATGGTTTATTATTTGCATTGTTTCACCTTCCCTTAGAAATTTAATTGATATTTGGTAGGATTTTTTATTAGCTATTCCATGTCATATATTGGTATTGGTGCATGTTTGGATGAAATTTAAGCTTTGTCATAATGTTTGGATTGATGATCAAAAAACTCTCTTTTTCACCCAACCCTTCCTTTTGCTCATTTTTTAATTAACTCACTATAGTTTAGCTTCCATTGTAAATATAAATGCTATCTCAGACTTTAGAATTTAGGTTTTGATCATAATTGACTCTACTTAGTTTAAATTACTTTCATTTTTCATAAGCAAGCTTAAGACCAAGGTTGCTCCCAACAACCAGCTATATTATCATCTTTGTAAAATAGTTCATTTATTTGTTGTTATTCCACCATATATCTCAAGAAAATCACAATTTTTAACTCATGCAATGGATTATTTGAATCCAAAAATGAGAAGTCTTTATTAAACAATCTGTAAACCCCTATGATATACTTTTAGAGATCAACAGGTCTGAAGAGATTAATTGATGGAACACAAGGTCTTGTACACTTGATATAATCAAGTTACCCTACATAGGTACCTAGTACCTATAGATTAATACATGAAACCTAGTCATGTTTAGACCCAAAATAGAGAACAAATCATGTTTTGAAACATTTGAACTCACTTTGGCATCTCATAACTAGTTCATTTATCAAGAGAAGAACATAGCATAAGTGGTGAGATCATTACATACAACCAAAATTAGGAGTGTTATAGAGTTGAATAAAGTTGATTAAGGGGATGATTTACCTTAGATTCTATAAAAAATAATCTTACCCCATATAGTGTCATCTATTGGTAAAATTTCATGGGGTGTGTGTAAGCCTAAATGGTTTCATCCTTGTATCCTAGGCCTAGAGGTCACATCTTGACATATGAAGAAGATATTAGGTCAAGAGACTAATGCTTGAATGGTTTTC